>VRLP01003656.1:17500-60776 GCA_009660295.1 Lophius piscatorius | reverse complement strand
TTATAGTGTTTATAGTGTTGTTAGTGATGCTTATGGTGTTTATAGTGTTTATAGTGTATATAGTGTTTTTAATAGTGATGTTTATAGTGTTTATAGTGTTGTTAGTGATGCTTATGGTATTTATAGTGTTTATAGTGTATATAGTGTTTTTAATAGGGATGTTTATAATGTATATCGTGTTTATAGTCAGGTTTATAGTGTTTTTAGGGATGATTATAGTGTTTGTAGTGTGCTATAGGGATGTTAATGGTGTTTATAGTTTTTATAGTTTTTATAGTAAAGTTTATACTCTTTATAGTGCTTATAGTGAGTGTTTAGAGTTTTTATAGGCTTTCACTCAAAATGGTAAAAAAAAGAAAATAGTTTTTATCTTCAGCTGATAAACAAACTTAAAACATTGTTATGAACATTATTCAAAGAGATACCTTAGATTTCGCAGACTGACCCTTTAAAGCTCCATCTTTATTGATGTGTTGGTTCACGATGAAGTGATGCAGATATTAAAACATAAAACAGCCCACAAAGTTCTGAAGTTCTGGGTCCAATGACGCCACACCAGGTTTTTTCCACTCATGTCCGGGTTCAACCACAGCTTTCACCTCAGCAGATGTTGAAGTGTCCTTGAGCAACACACTGACCCCCGAAACTGCTATTTAGAGCCGGTGCAGCCATTAGAGCGCAAGTGGGCCGGAATGAGAGGCAATTAGGAAAAGTGATTTGCGTAAGAGCTCTTTATAAATCCAGTCAGAACTCGAGCAGAAAACCACTGCTGTTTAGTCAAACATGTAACATATAAAAATGAACGACTTTAAATCTGTAATACATTCAGGAATAAAAATAATATTTATTGCATTAAATGTTACCCTGAAAATTTGAACCAGTATTTGAAAACCAGTCAATTCCAACAATTCCCTTTTCTCCTAAGACATTGCGAGACCAATTAACTTATTCTAGATTCGCTGTCAACGCATTTTCATCTCTTGTCCTGCGTCCGACATGTGGAGACGGTGTCCCTCACTCTGATCAGATCTACATCTGCATCGATCAAAACTGCAGGAGAGACGCTTTGCTCTAGTCTGGATTCGATCTGTGAAGAAAGCCCTGAAGGCGTCATCACGGGGCTGAGTGAGTGATGTCAATCAAACTGGTCAAAAACACGTGGACCTGTCAAAAGTCACAAACTGCAGATTTTGCTGAAATATGATGAAAGGAAAAAAATACAGATGCAGCTAAAATAAACTACTTAAAACTGGATGTGGCCAACGTAGGGCCACTCACAAGGACTCATCAGTTACTATGTGTGAGTAATCTGTTATATGCTTGATAATCTGTTTCTATGTGTGAGTAATCTGTTACTTTGTGAGTAATCAGTTACTATGTTTGAGTAATCTGTTACTACGTGTGAGTAATCTGTTTCTATGTGTGAGTAATCTGTTACTATGTGTGAGTAATCTGTGACTATGTGTGAGTAATCTGTTATATGCGTGAGTAATCTATTACTATGTGTGAGTAATCTATTACAGTGTGTGAGTAATCTATTACTGTGTGTGAGTATTCTGTTTCTATGTGTGAGTAATCTGTTACTATGTGTGAGTAATATTTCCCTCCTCAGGTGATGTTTTTAGATCAAAGGCTCTGACTTGTTATGATTATATTACAGAAACATGAAAGTACAGAATCAGTGAAATTGTTCAGAAACTCTTTCCACCGGGGAAACGTCTGATTATTGGTGAGTCAGGAAGAACCAGTGAAATGATTCCAGCCCCTGTTTGTTTATTCATTAGTTATTTGAACAGGTGTTGTGGAACAGATGCATTCTGGGTCACACATTCGACTGTTCCTGGATGGAAATGTGAATAAAATCGGTCCAACATTATTATCAGTCTGCATTTTAGTAACAGTTAATGAGGAGGAGGAAAAAACCAAACGGTATATTAAAATCTAACTTACTCTGCAAATAGCCTAAAGCCCTCTCCCCCCCGGTACTTGAGGGGTATTGGATCATGCCCTGAGTGGTTCTGGATGGGCCAGCTGCCCCATATTACCTTTGAGTTCATCCCCTTTGCGATGCGTCATTAAGACGGACGGTCTGACCCGACGCCAAATTGAGGTTATTGGTCTTAATCCACCGCGCTGATAAACTCCTAATAGCCCAGACTGTGTGGACATGCCGCCCGTCTGGCCTCATCTATATTTATGAAAAGCCTCCACTCTCCATTCCTACATTCATTTGCTTCACGGAGGGACGGCGGCGTGGAAATCTCACCCGGCGGCGGCGAGCTAGCATTTGTAAAAACACCACAAATGCATGAAAAGACTGAAACGCCACGCCGCTGCCGCCTTTACTCTTCCCACGAGTCCCAGGGGCGAGAACCCACAGCAGATGGCTGGAGTTAGTTGCCCCAGATGAACGTTCTCCCCGACACAACGCCTCCGCTGAAGGAGGGTCGGCGTCGTAAACGAGTATCGTGAGGCGCTGACGACGTTCTGAGCGGCGAGGAAAGACCCTGGGCCTGAGACACCGACTCGCACTGAGGAGCAGATTAACCAGTCAGCAGAGAAAACATGCTGCTTAGTTCCCTCTGAGGAGCTCAACGGTTCCCTCGTCGCTACCGATGGCCGCATTCCACTCTGAAGAGGAAATTAAGTTTCCGTCGGGAGCAGAATCACCGGAAAACAGTCTGCTGACGCCCCGAGTCGCTGGAAACAAACTTCTGGAAAGAAATTCACTTCTTTACTCTGGCTGTTAAATATTGTTTCATAATTTATCATTTATTTATTACTATTATCTTTTACGTTTATATATGTTTTCTCCATTTATGATGCTTTTTTAGATTTCCTTATGTGACTTATTATTATTCTTTTTTTAATGTACTTTTATTTTTCACTTTCTTTCATGAAATTTTCACTGATGGTTCCCTGAAACATTCCTGAGGAGAGGGAACTTCTGGACTCTTCCAGCTTCTATTATACCGTAATTACGCTGGCCGACAGGCGCCAACGCACCAAAAACATCCATTTGAAAACACGAGCATGCTGCAAAAGCCCCAACACAACACATTAAGAAAATGTTCTGCAAAAGCCCCAACACAACACATTAAGAAAATATTCTGCAAAAGCCCCAACACAACACATTAAGTAAACAATCTTTGAAAGCCAAAATACATAATAAATTTGAAAAAAAACAATTTGCAAAAGCCACAACAAATTAAGAAAAACCATGTGCAAAAGCCACAAGACAACCGATTAATAAAAACCATTTGCAAAAGCCACAAGACAACATATTAAGAAAAGCCATCTACAAGAGCCACAAGACAACCGATTAAATAAAGTAATCTGCAAAAGCCACAACAAAACACATCAAGAAAAACCATCTGCAAAAGCCACAAGACAACCGATTAAGAAAAACCTTCTGCAAAAGCCACAGGACAACCGATTAAGAAAAACCATCTGCAAAAGCCACAAGACAAACACAACCAGTTTAATCGGGGAGAGAATTCAAAATAATTATCGGTGAACTCTTTGATACATTTGTCAATTTTCTCCCAGAATTCTCTTGAATATTTGGACGGTACCAAAGATCGTGAAGTAACGATCCCTCTGAGTTCTGGCGTTTCCTCCAGGACGCCGCGTCTTTAAGAACCAAGCCATGTCATCCAGAAATAGCGATTTATGGATTTAAAATTGAATGAGTTTTTCTTTTTTTTTTATATCTGTTGGTAATTATTTTCTTTGGTTCTGGCAGATTCTGGCCCGTTCTGACAGTTCCAGTGAGAGATTCAAATATTCTCCAAAAGAGTTTTTAATGCTTTTGGAACCCAAGTGTCCTGGCAGAATAATCCGTCGTAGTATTTAGAGGCTTCCTGGACCGGTCCGGATATTTAAATGAGTTTTGAGAGAAGCTTCGACTAAAACTTTTTTTTATTTCTTTTTCCAAATATCTGAATCTGCCCCTATGAGGAAAAAGGTGGAGAAGGTGGAGACAATCTGTAACTAATATTACTGCTACGTCACATAATGATCAATCAAAGCGGAGGCGGCACTGATGAAGTGATGATGTGATGAAGTGATGAAGAGATGAAGAGTGGACGCTGGAGGGGGGCTTTGATGGATTTGACCGAAGGTGTTCTTAAAATCTCTCCGGTTGATCCTCCATTATTAACACCAGACGTTTCACAGCCTCTAGGTAAGTAACTGTCGGCTTCTACCGGGTTCTACCTGACGGGACGCCATCTTTTCACCCTACTCACGTCTCCTGCTGATGACAAACAAGACTGTCCTTGAATACCCATAAAGCCCCTCTCCTCCTTCCCTCTCCTCCTTCCCTCTCCTCCTTCCCTTCAACTCCGACTGGAGCAGATGGTTGCAGACGGAAGATCTCAGCCTGATGAACCTGCTGGCATCTGTTTGGGTCACGTCTTCTACAAGTCCTCCACAAACACACCGATGTACAACACACACACACACACACACACATACACACACAGAAACACACATTTACACAAACACTAATACATACATGGAAATACACACACATACACACTGACGAACACACTCACACACACACTCACATAAACAAACACAAACCCACCCACACAGACACATACACACACATTCACACACACACACATGTAGACACACACACACACATCTACACAAACACACCTATGTACAACACACACACATACACACACTCACACACACACACATACACACAAGCACACCTATGTACAACACACACATGCATACACACATGCATACACACACACTTCTTACATCCTGGTCCCTATGACAACACTTTGCAACAAAGCGGCGGGAGGAGACGGTCGTCTCATGAGACTTTAATGAAAGTCTCGACGCCGTCCTGAACATAAGTTCTGTTTCTTCTCACTCAGCCAAGATGCTGAGGTGTAAAAAAAACCCACCTGTCGACGTTTCTCCTTCCTCTGAAAACTCGTGTGCGACAACCGCTTGAAAATGGCAGCGCCAGTCAGCAAAACTCCCGTCCGCTTCACATCAAGCGCCGCCGCTCGCCATATTGCCATCATATTTCTAAGTGACAGATCATTACGGCTCTGATGGTTGACAGATGGTGATGAATCGTCGGCGGTACCGGCGCCGGAACATTTCGGAGGCCGTCCGTCTCACAAAACTGCCGTTTCATTTTTCTTCCCCACCAAGGATGTGAGCGCCAAAATACGTCAGCAGCGCCGCCCACTCGCCCCTTTTCGCCAGGGACGGTTCCCGCGGTGGGCGGATAACCCCTGACCTTCATGGCGGTTCTAAAATAAACAGATGGTTGTTCTGATACCAAACAATCACAATTTATTCACAACACACTTACTGCCATGTCAGAACATCTGACGCGGGCCGGGACAGGATTGGTGCGGCGGGTAAGTCGGACCTGTCATCTGTGTTGTCCTGAATATAAACAAGAACAAATAAAAATAAGGAGTCCAGTGATGTGAGGCTTCTTCATCTTCATCGACTTTCGGTCCAGACAATCCTTTCTTCTTTTTTGGACCAATGCTGCCATCTAGGAGGTCTGGTTCTGGAACGGCACCAGGATCATTCAACGTCAAAGGAGAAGGGTTGTGTGTCGTTACTCCTCCTCCTTTTTCTGTTTTTCCCTCAACGTTTTCAATTATATACGAAGAAAGTGATTAAAAAATAAAATATAGACAAAATCAAAGGTTCAGCCCATAAAAAAAAAAAGTTTATGGAAATGAGAAAAAATGTTAAATGTGGTATTTTCTGATGAAAATAAAGTTTATCGTTACTCCTCACACTTTTTTTTTAATACAGTTTCAATTATATACGAAAAAGATGATTTAAAAAATATATAGACAAAATCAAACTTAAAATTATACTTATACTCGAGTATAAGTTTGTGTCATAAACCTTCTTCAAAACACACACCCACACACACACACACACACACACACACACACACACACACACGCACACACACACACACACATGCGATAAAATTAGAATATATCATAATCAAAAATGCTAACTTTGAATAGAAATAATATTATAAATCAAACAGTTACATATATAAATCCATCTTCATTGGTAAGCATTTCAGGCATTCTAGCCAACAGCTAAACTAGCAAGCTAACTGCTAAAGCTAACTGAAAACAGGTTAAAAAGGCCAAAGTGAGGGGAAGGCATTGGTTTTGCCTCTGTAAGACATTCCCATGTTTTGGGTTCTGTTTAAGTTCTGTGGGCTCTCTCCCGGAATTTATCAAAATCAAATAAAACAGAAATAATAAGCTGTTTGGAGTTGTGACGTCGCAATTTGGAGTGGTGCACTCCTTGATGGATGCCTATGCGCCTTTGATTCCTTTGACGTTTCTTTGTGGGTGGAGCTGTGGGCTCAGTGGGCTGAACAGAGACACCGAAATGCAAGAGATGACCGGCAAAATTGTATTAGAGTGGTACTCAGAGAGTTTGTTGGAGTTGTAGGTAGATTAAGAGGCTGGCAATAAGTAGAGAAGAATCTTTTCTTAAAACTTAGGTACAGTTGTGCTTTATACCTTTGATGTTTTATACAGGAGAGGAACAGAAATTGACTCAACAATGTCTGTTTGGGTTTAAATCTTAAACAGTCATTGACTACAGCCTATTTTTCTTCTTTTTTTTAAACATAATCAATGTCTAGAAATTTGGAGCAGAGAATGAAACAACGTGATGAACAGTTCTTTTTTCTAGCTATGACTATTATATTCCGCTTATTCAAAGAGATATCCCTACATATTAAACACTGGCCCTTTAAAATTAAATTTTACTTACTGCATCTTTAAATCACGTCATACAAACTACAAGTCCTATGAGCCACCGGAGCGGAAGCCCGCCCATATATGACGTAGAAATACGAATTTCTTTCTCTCTGCCCAATAGTTGTGACGATTTTTACGATTGACGACAAGCAAAGAGCTCTCATTGGTTACTATGTGGTTTCCAGGAAGTGAACGCCACAATTCTAACCACCTCCCACACGTGAGGCCCATCGAGACCCAGTAGCACCACGCACAGCGTGTGGAGCAGAGAGGAACCGGTCGGGAAGGCAACGTCACCCCTCGGACCACCGTCTTGACGTAGCGTAACAGATAGACAGCGGAGCGGCGTTGTCCGAGGTAGGTACCATACCGGCAACGTTCATGCTCATATAAACATCTACTTGGAGTTTATAGGAGAGGAGAGAAAAAGTAGGTCGAATTAGGTAAGAACAGGGTGGGCGCTAGGGCCTGGGGGATTGTAGGCCTGAGCCCCTCCCCGGACTGTCCTGTCACAGTCTGCCCGGGCAAAGCCTCTCTCTCAGGGTCAGGGCTGCTGCCAGTTAGCCTGCTGGTCAGGTGCTCTAACTGAAAAGTCCACTAGCAGTACAGAGGTACCAGAAGATAATTACAACTTAATATTTTTAAACTTATTTTGTCTTAAGCTGGTTTGGTTACTAACCGCTTCAATTGAATGGATTTCCCTCATCTTTTCCAGATTACAGCGGAAAGATGGCGGACGACCCCAGCGCGGCTGATAGGAACGTGGAGATCTGGAAAATCAAGAAGCTGATCAAAAGTTTGGAAGCGGCCCGTGGGTAAGTGAGCGAGTTGAGTCGAGTTGGCATATTGTGCTTGGTTTTATCGCGTCAGGTGACTGTGTGAACGTTGAACACAGCAACAGCTGTTGAATCGGAAAAGTAGGGCCGAATTTGGGAGTGGTTAGCTTAGCATATGTAGCCTAGCTTAGCTCATAGCTGCTAACTGCTTCAAAGTCTGATAACATAGTCTCTTTGAGCGAACGTGTGTTAAGATATTGTCTGACAATGCATTTTCTTTGAGCGGTAGTTGGGCGATGATCACAGCCCCGTAATTGGTGGAGTATGAGAGTATCGGCAATGTTGCTAAAGAGACAATCTAATGGACGTCATCTGTGGAAAGAGGCCCCCCATCCCTGAGGTAACGTGACAAGAAAGCACGTTGGTCTCGAAGGGAGGAAGACTATTTTAACAGTTCGACGTCCAAACTCCCATTTAAAGTTATTCTTTCAGGATTGGACGGTTTTCATTAATATAGATCATTCGGCTTCTTTGTTCCATCAAGATAAGTAGGTTAAGGGAACCTCATGGCAGCAGAGCCACTCAGTGTTACATTAAACATTTAAGTAGAAATCACATCCATATTTGCTGTCACAGATCTAGCAGAGACACGTGAAGTGTGGTGTTGCTACACCGGCTTACATCTGGTATTTTCATTGCTGTGCAGGAATTGCCTCATGTGCTCAACCGGCTGCCATGTCACACACACAGTTGACCATTTGCCCTACATTCATCCAGCTACCTTTGTGTGTGTGTGTGTGTGTGTGTTTCTGATGTCACACTGTATGAGTATGCGTTGTCTCTCCATGAGAAGTGATGGGAGGGATGTGGTGGGATCAGAAATTCCTCAGATTGTTTTTCCATGTGTAGCCTGTTTGTCCCTCAACCTTTAACTTTCTGTCAAGGTGATATTTCGCAAGTGACTTTAGTGTGTTTGTTTACAAAAAAGAGCCGAGCATGAGATGTGGCCACAGCTTTGAAGTTAATAATAATAATGCATGCTTGTTGTTTTCATTATCATATTATTTATTTATACCAGGTAAAGGAAGATTAAGAATATCCTCTCCAACAGTGAGTTGGCTAGGATTTGTTTCAATAGATATAGTACAATATATACATACAAACATATATATGTACAACTTTCATTCATTATAAACAAATGCAAAGACTCAACGAAATCAAATCCAGAATGATAGCAGTGCGATTTCAGAATCCAAAACATTGACCCTGAGCAACAAATCAAGATAAAACTCCACCTAAAGTAAAGAGTTCTGACAGTTTTAGTTCCTTCTGAAGATTATTCCAGGAAGAAGGGCCTTGAGTAGATAATTTCCTGAGTTCTGTTCTTTACTCTGCGTTTCATCATTTTGTATCAAGTATTTTGAGAGTGTAGACCATATTACTTTTGGTTATGACATACGTATTACGTGTGGTATATGAACACAGTACTACATTGTGATATTTGTTCTCTGCATTGGATTGGGGGTTGCGGGTCTTGTTTAAGGACTGGACCTGGACATGTAGGGGGCTGGGATAAAACCGCTGACTTGATGGTTGGGATGCGACCACTCTACCTGCTGAGCTACAGATGCTCAGAAGGTAGAGTAGCTGTCCCAAATCAGAAGATGAAGAGTGTCCCCTGTAGTCTACAGGTGTTAGGGTCCTTGAGTAAGACCCTGAAGCCCAATCTACTTCCTGGGTTTTGAGTCAAATGCAGATAATTAATGTCACAATGTTGCACTGTATTATGTGATAATAAAGAGTAAATGATCTTAACATCATCGTTATTATTATTATTGTTCTGATTAACGATGTTATTTGACTGTAAAGTGAACTGGTTGAAGTGTTATCATTCTAAATCGTAGAATATGATTATAGTCGGATTTTAACGCTGTTTTGTCGTTGAATAAGAGAGGTAGAAACCTTTTCCTTTTTTTAACAAAAGTTCAGGAGAAAAACGTTTTTGTAGGTTAGATGATACTCGCCTTAAAATGTCCTTTTTGTCATATTTGTTCAGCTCCCAGGTCCGACACACAGCCTTCCTCACTGTTTGCAGGAGTGGGATCGGCGAGGGGAAGGGGACGTGGAACCTTGAGAATGTTATCACAACCAGTTTTATTGGGTTACCATTTGAAAAGATCTGGAAACGAGTTAATGCAACAAAAAAAAAAAAAAAAAAATCATTCCATGTAACTAACCAGTATATTTGAAATCATGATTTAAACCTGCAAAATGTTCCCGAATCAAACGATTGAGCGACGTCGAATACTAACTGGGACCGGGGCGGCCGGCAGCACAGGTGGTCGGGCTGTACTCCACCGACTCCAAGAACTTGGCAGCCTTGTGTGTCCGACGCACGACTATTTCTACAAGCCTTAATAAGAACCACTGACCCGGCAGACTGGGTCTTACATATAGCTCAGCCTCTTCAAGCCCGGCCACATGAAGTATGTAAAGTAACTGGATGACCAAACTATGTGCTGGTATTATGTAAGAGGTCCTAAATACACCATGATCCCACAGATCTTGAATAAATCGATTAAATGCTGCTTCAACCGTTTCAACTCCACGCTGTCGTTAACACGGGTCTGTAATTAAACCCACTTACTTTTTCTTTAGGATATCCTTTCACATCTGGTGTACATTTATCTGATCTGTGTTTTAGTTTCTAATGGCCTTAAAAGGGTCTTAAATGAAGCTGTTGGAGCCTGCAGAGACCCTGGTTTAAAAAGGAAGCCCCTCTCTCATGTGTCTCTGGGGTTGAGAGTATTTTGCCGTCTGTTTTTCTGTGATGTGGATTTGACAGAGACTTGAATTATGATGTTGTGATTAACCTGTTGCTACAATGATGGCAAAGCGCTGATACTCATAATATTGGCCTTTTTTTGTGTAAGTACGTCTGTGTTTGTCTAAACATTATTCTCTCTCTCTCCAGTAATGGAACCAGTATGATCTCCCTGATCATCCCCCCCAAGGACCAGATATCCAGAGTGGCGAAGATGTTGGCCGACGAGTTTGGAACAGCTTCCAACATTAAGAGTCGAGTCAACAGGCTTTCGGTGCTTGGGGCCATCACCTCTGTACAGCAGAGATTAAAACTATACAACAAGGGTACGTGTTGACAGCAACAACAACAAAAAACCTCAAATACGAGCTGATGATCCGCGTTATAAATCTCCAGAGAAAAGAGTTGTTAGTTAGTTGAACTTACCGAGGTCACGTCGGTGCTTCCTCGCGTGAAACATTCATTCATTCACCTCTTCTCTTTCTTTGCAGTGCCGCCCAACGGTCTGGTGGTGTACTGTGGCACCATCGTGACGGAGGAAGGCAAGGAGAAGAAAGTCAATATCGACTTTGAGCCTTTTAAGCCCATCAACACCTCCCTGTACCTCTGCGACAACAAGTTCCACACGGAGGTGAGACGCCGCCTTCGCCGAGGAGTTCGTGTTTCTGCCTATGTTTTATCCTGGTTAGCCAAGATTACAGAAAACAACAACAACTTAATGGACAGATGTTGGAGGTTTTGGTCCGTCCTAGAGATGATTATGTTGATTAATACACAAACACATTTCATAATCATAACCATAAGCCTGAATAACACTCCACCTAAGACGCTACAGAAGGATATCAGTTTAAATCCCGAGGTAGGTTTATCACTAACGTGGGTTCCGTAATTAGAAAGTATCCTATAATGAAGCGACCTTCTTGATTCTGGCTCTGGGTGCTGTCGGGCGTGGCGGAGGTTTGGGCGCTCTGAGTGATGTCTGATCTGTTTCTGTCGTTGAGATCTTCCCGCCGTTAACGCCTGTTTCTGTGTTTGTCTTTCCTCTCGCAGGCATTGACGGCCTTGCTTTCCGATGACAGTAAGTTTGGCTTTATAGTGATCGACGGCAGCGGGGCGCTGTTTGGCACCCTGCAGGGCAACACCAGGGAGGTGCTTCACAAGTTCACCGTGGACCTGCCCAAGAAACACGGTACCGATCCACAACTTCCGTCAGAATGCTCCGATTCGGCGTTCTGACATCCATTAAACGCGGTTGCGTGTCTCCGTGTGTTCTCTCAGGCAGAGGAGGGCAGTCTGCGCTGCGTTTTGCTCGTCTGAGGATGGAGAAGAGACACAACTATGTGAGGAAGGTGGCCGAGACGGCCGTCCAGCTCTTTGTGTCCAACGACAAAGTCAACGTGGCGGGAATGGTCCTGGCCGGTTCTGCCGACTTCAAGACCGAGCTCAGCCAGTCCGACATGTTTGATCCAGTAAGTCGCCTTCAGCATGTCCCCATCTCAACATTTAGTCCACATGGAGAAACCGCAGAGCGGTTCTTCTTGTCGAGGTTCTGAGTACGGTGTGGTGTTTGACCCGTGTGTGGGTTTGTGTTTTCCTCAGAGGTTACAGGCCAAGGTTCTGAAGCTAGTGGACATCTCTTACGGAGGAGAGAATGGTTTCAACCAAGCCATTGAACTCTCGGCAGAGGTTCTCTCTAATGTCAAGTTCATCCAAGAGAAGAAGCTCATAGGTGAGTCAGTGACAGTAACACGGAAGGGAAGCGCTTGTTTTTGCGCGATGGAGGTTTTCTGATGTGTGTCTCGCTCCTCAGGCCGTTACTTCGACGAGATCAGTCAGGATACGGGGAAGTACTGCTTCGGTGTGGAGGATACGCTCAAAGCGCTGGAGATGGGAGCGGTGGAGATCCTCATAGTCTACGAGAACTTGGACACCATGCGCTACATTCTACGCGTTCACGGCGCCGAGAGCAACGGGCTGGAGAACGGTACGCTAACGCCACGTGGCGTCTCTGAGAAACGCAGCGCCACATGTCGCCATGCCATAACTTTCATGTCTCCTTTGCGTCGTTAGATGAGAAGACCTTGTACCTAACGCCGGAGCAGGAGAAAGACAAATCTCACTTTACGGACAAGGAGGTAAGCCATGACAAAGGAAGGAAAGAAGGAAGGATCCTCGTGATTTCCGATCCGTCACCAGTCGCGCCGTAACGTTGGCGACTCTTGATTGTGATTCCAGACGGGGCAGGAGCACGAGCTGATCGAGAGCATGCCGCTGCTGGAGTGGTTCGCCAACAACTACAAGAAATTTGGAGCAACGCTGGAGATCGTCACAGACAAGAGCCAGGAGGGGTCTCAGTTCGTTAAGGGCTTTGGAGGCATCGGGGGTGAGCATCCCGTCCTTTCACGCCCCAGTAAAGTTCATGCAACCCAAACTTTGCGATCGTCACGTCAAAAGTGTTGGTTTTTATTTATTTGCATACGATAGCTGCAGGTTTCAGACCTCCATGTGACCTCGGGGTCCATGGAAACCTGGAGAAGGGAACAATGAGGGTTTATTACATAAACATAATTCCACTTATGTTTATGTTAATGTGTATATTATATTATTATTATATATATTTTCCGGTTGGAAAAGCGCAGATTTTGGCTAAAACGAGAATCACATTTTTTTTTCTTAGAGCTCATGATTCTCACTGCATTTAAAAAAAAAAAAAAAAAAAAAATGTTTTTTTTTTTTAAGGGGTTGCACCCAACTACCTGATCGGCGTTCAACTAAAACAAACAATATATGATTGTGCAGAAAATACAGTGAATATGTGTTTTACAATCGGCACATCAAAGAAGATTCAGGACACGCGGGATCGTCTAGCAGTTACTAACTCAGATCTACCTGTATCCGACCACATCAGGGTTCAGCTGCCCTCAGCTCTGCTGCTGCATCTCCTCCACCGGGCGACCTGTAGCAGGAGCTGAGAGAGAGATGAGTAGCCTCCATGAGACACCAGAGATATTTAGTTTCAAAAAGATGGAAGTTATGAGGAACTATTACTCCTGTTTCTGCCAGCCGGAACACAAACTCTGGTTCAGCTCTAGTAAACTGAGCGCACAGATATAAGCGTGACTTTTTTTTTTTCCCTCACATTCTCGTCACCTGTAAGACGTCACGTGTTTTTGACCAGCGTCGTCTTCCCGCATCCAAAAGACACACTTCCACTCCTCAGAGTGAGATCTTTCCTGCAGCAGAAGCTCCGTGTCGTCGGCTTCTCACTCGCTATTTCATGCTAACAATTAAAAATGCTGCAGAGTCGCTGCACTTCAGAAACGAGAGCCGGCGTCAGTTTGATGTTTGTCATAAATACGTTTCTGTTGGTAAATGACATCATTTCAATTTGGGGTTATTTCTTTCCACGAGTGACGGTCCTGCCAGCAGACTGTGTCGTTGACTTGTCCTCTTTGTGTCCATCAGGTATCTTGCGGTACAGGGTGGATTTCCAAGGCATGGAGTACCAAGGAGAGGACGACGAGTTCTTTGATTTGGATGACTACTAGGTAGTCTGGGGGACTGATATTGGGAGACAAAAAAGAAAAATCAAATGAATGATTGAACGAATGAAGAAATAAGGAAAGAAAAATGCCACCTCTCGGGCAGCCAATGAGAGGTGCGACTGCATCGACCATATATATATGACAGACACACCCTCCCATTTATCCGTTGCACACACAAGCTGCACATCATCTGCACACGCACCAGCGTACACACAGACTGAAGAGGACTGAGATTTTCTTTCATCCGGAGAGGGAGAAAGCCCTTCCTCGATCCTCAATCCCTGCCTTAGAGTGCTGGTTCCTTCCCCTAGTCGGATCGGACTCCACTCGTCTTTTTGTTCCGTTTTTTTTTTTTTTTTTCTCTTCTCTCTCCTCCCCTCCATTTTGAATGACCACAACAACAACAGCAAAGTACCCAGAATCCTCGCTGCCCCCCTCGCCCAAACCCGGTCTGAAGATGAAGTTAAACTTTGGACTCCAACCTCATATGTAGAAAATATATTTTCCTTTTCCTCGCTTCATCTGGTCCCTTTTCTCGCTCTTCTCCCCTTCATTGCTCTCCAATCTTTTTTTTTTCTTTTTTTTCATTTCATTTTTTTTTTACTGGTAACTGCTGCTGTTGTATTTTATGAGAGTGGGGGATTTTTTTTACCTGGGTTTCTGAAGAGAAAGGGGGACAAAGTATTAAATTTGAACTGCTGAAAACCATCTCCACATCTTCATCTGCTGTGTCTGCTTCCTGGACAGGGTGACATTTTCTCCTGCTGTCATGTTTTTTGTTTGTTTTGTGTTTATTTGTGTGTGGATACGTTTTCAAAGCTGCCTTTAGCCGTTTCTTCTTGATTTGTTCGGATCTGATCCGGGAAGATGATGTCGGTTCACACTGCAGGCAGCGACGGTACCGCTGGATAACGTTTCCTTTGTGCCGCCTAGATAGAATTAAATTCTCATTTTTTTACTTCTTAACCCAAATTATAACATAAAAATTCTAATTTATAGAATTAAATTCTCAATTTTTCACTTCTTAACCCAAATTATAACATAAAACTTTTTAATTTATTCAATTAAATTCTCAATTTTTTACTTAACACACAATGAACTTAATCACACTCTTCAAATTTAATCACCCCGAGGAACGTAGCAAGTTTAGAAGCTAATGTTAGCAGAGTGGCTAAAGCTAGCAGGAGCTCAGAGCCAGGAAGTACTTGAACAAATAATATATAATATGTGATGGACTGAACAATGTTTTATTTCACTTTGAAATGTCATACAGTCGGTTAAAAGACGGAGGGTCCATTCATTTCAACAGGTTAGAATACAAACACAATGCCGACCAGCCTCGTCACTTCCACTGTAATCCTTCACAATAAGAGCACTTGAAATACATAATTTGGCATTTTTAAACTTTAAAGAAAGGAAATCGCTGTTGGCCGGTCAAACTTAATACAAATTGGCGATCGGCCAAGAAAATTGCAATTGGTTCAACTCCCGTTTTTATAAGTTTGGTGTAGAAACAGACTAACAGTAAAAAAGAAGTAGCTTTTTCTTCTCAAACATGTTAATGTCTTAGTTTCAGGTGCGTTTAACTCATTCAAAGTTGTATAATAGTAACACATTATTGAACAACAAGATAAAGTGATATTTTAAAAATAGAATTATCTCTTAATTTAGCTTTTTTACATGAAATTGCATTTGAGATATTTTCAGGACGCATCATCTGAAAGGAGACCCCGTATTATTCTGAAAGGGTTATTTTGTTCACCGATTGTGTCTAATATAGAGTAGAATCAGATATTTTGACTAGAACTTACTTTGGTACAAGTTTTTTACAGTGTGAGGGTGAAAGATTCCAGCATTCCCGATTCCAACACGACCTTTGAACTTTTACAGAGCCGAGACAGGAGGGTATAAATTTTTCAGACTTACCTCTATATTCCATGAAAAAAAAGAAGCAAAGCTCTGCCAACAGTGAACTTCAGTAATGAGCGTAAGTAAAGGTTGTGCCTGGTTTCTGTTTTTATTTTTTTTTCTGAATCAGTCCAGATTATGCAGATCCACCAGCGTTCTTTACCGCCATTTATTCTTCTTCTTTGTGGGTTTTGTCAAATATGAACTTCAGTGGAATTTTACTGAAACCGATCAAACCTTTATGTTGATCCAATCAGACGACAAAAGCTTTAACGACTAAATTTTACCCCTTTATAATAAATGTAATTTGGAGAATATATTGGTTTATTCAGTCATCGTTCATAAATGAAAAAATATAAACAGTGTTAACAGTATTAACTCTCATAAACTGTAGGACACAGTCCTAGTGGCTTTAATTTTAGCTCTTCGCGTTAACTTAAAAAATAATCCAGAATTGATATTTTTCATACCGCCAGACGTTAGAAACTTGGTTAGCGTGGTCGTAATAACCCTCTGTTAATCGTTTGTATGGCTTATTTTTTTGTTTTAAAGCTCAATCCTCACAACTCCACACAGTGAGAGGAACTAAAAGTGAGCAATAGATTAAAAAACAAGGCCTTGTGATTTAAAACATCCCCAGATTTATACTCTAACATGATGTCATGTGTTGTTTACTATGTTAACCCCTAATATCCATGTGAATATTATTTGGGGATTTAACAATTTTTTAATTTGTTTTTGAAAGGCTACCTTTTGTCTGTTTAACTTTGTATTATTATTTTGTTCACATATTTAGAAATTAGATCAGCTTGATCATCTTTTTTAAATTTTTTAATTTTATTTATGAGTACAGAATTTCCTTTTATTTGCAATTCTACTTCGTGTATCAAAATAACAACTTTTGCTGATACGGTTTTACAAAACAAACATAGAATGATATCAATTAAAAATGTAGTCGTTTTATATAATTATTATTCGTTGTTATACCATTATTATTATTTTTTATTATTATTTATAGAATTAAAGGAATTGTTAGGATTAGGATTGCAAAAATTAATTTAAAATTTGAATTTAGCGACAAAAAACAAGCTGAAAATTAATATTTTTTTGGTTAAAGCTTAGTTTAAATCTGCATACAGAAGTTTTCATTGAGTTTAACAAAAAGTTTGTGACACTTGTGTCACTATGGTTTCTCATGGGATCATTTATGGCCAATCAAAACCCCTAAAGATGTTGTTGTTTCTTTCACCTTCTTTCACATTAAATAAAATAAACATCACTCTGCAACATATTTAAGCCAAACTAATGCAGATGATGGATTTTGTCTTGGTGTATTCCTCTTCAGGATAGCAACAGCATCTTCTTCCATTTGCCGTTTTGTTTGGGGGAGTCACCGGGGAAAGCCTTGGTAGCACTGTCAACCAATCAAAAATAGGTAGGTATTGTAGTCGCGCCTCCTTAGACGAAATACAACCAATCAGCGCGCTGTATCTCAAATGGGCGTTCCTATCCTCCACCCACCCTTTTGACACTGCCCTACCAGAGCTGTGTGGCTGAGCGAAGTGAATGACGTCTCTGCATTTGCGGGCCGCCGACGCAGGGCTGGGTTTCCATTTTCAGAGCGAGTGTCGGGGGGGATCGTCAACATGGAGCCGGAGATGGAGGATAAAACGCTTGAACTGATGGTAAGATTCGGTTTGGATCCGAAGTGTTGAGTATCGCTCCTGTGTCTCGGGGTCGATTCGACGGCTTGAACGGGCTGTAGCGGCTTGTCTATCGGGAGAGGTGGAGGAGAAAGGAGGGGGAACCACAAATTAGAGGGAGGGCCTGAAATTATCGATACCTTTTACTAAAAATGCCCCGATTAGTGGATTGATTAATTAAAGGGATCTAATCATGAACATATAATCCGCGTAAGGTGATTGTTGTTTTGGATTAATACTATAGACAGCGGGGAAAGTAGGCGGTTGATGTTGAATCGTCGGCCGGAGATGGCTGGTGGTTCTCGGGGTAACACTCACTGCGGTGACGCTGCGCCACTTTAACTGGGCCCTGTCTGAGAGTTAGCCTAGCCGCTCGGCTAACACAGGCTAGCAGGCGGTGAACCATGTAAATTATGGGTTTGTTATATTTTTAATGTTAACCTACGTAATTATAGATGTGTGGAACAATTAAATGTGTTTCCTTAATATAAGGGAATGCCTCTAAGTCGTACCTATTTGCTGTTTGTGTGTTTACATTTCTTAAGTGCGTAGAAGGAAGTGTGTGTTGCCTTTTCATTCACATTGCGAGGTAGCAGTTAGCCTAGCATGATAACAATGCTAGCCGGGTAGAACCAATAGTGTAAAATACCAAAACAACGGATTTGTTTGGAAAGAAAAACATAAGCCGCCGCTATAATTAAGTTGACATTCAACTAAGGTAACGTTTTATGTACGACCAAAGTAACTTAAAAATATTTTTTGCCTTAGCTAGCCATCTAGGCTAACACTAGCCGAGCAGCAGCTAAAGGATAGGAACTTTATTATGCCATATCTAATTATTAATCTTTACAGATCAAATGTTTGTTATGTAAGAACACGAGAAAGTGACAGTGGCAATAGAAATAAGAAAATATACTATAGATATAAATATACTCACACTGGACGTTGTTGAGACTGCTGGGATAATATACATAATGAACGATTACCTGTATTTTATCTTGGTTTCATACATGAATTAATACCGTTTTATGCCCTTTATTTAAATGTGTGTGTGTGTATGTTACTTGATTTTTACTCTTTGGTTTTAATTTATATTTCTATTCACACTTCATAGTACTTATTGTAATACTTCCATTGTCAAACGTTATTGAAGTTTTTATACATCTACAAACTAGTCAGAATAGACAAACACATCAATATGTACATATTTAAATAAATGTGTACATACAGGTCTGAGTACAATATTATTACGCTTCTTGCTCATTAATTATCACAGAGCAAATTCTAGCTGCTCAAGAACCCCAAAATACTAAAAATATAAACATACACACATATTGGAGAATGTTGAAGGACTTGCCTATTATGTGGCGATTGGACATTTCCCTATATTTATCCTTCTTTTATACTTTCACTTACATTAAACATTCTTTTTAAATATGTTTGTATGTGTATATTTGGTTGTTAGGCAAGTTTGTAAATGTGTATTTCTATTCGCACTCTTCTTTATTGTTGTACTTTCTATTATACCGCCACTGTCTCTTTTTAATGTTTCTATCTACGACATAGTAGAAATAGACTTATGTGTTAAATAGACACATGAATACATAGATATCTGAATAAGATTATAACTTTGTTATTAATCATCACAGGGCAGATTTAGCTGCTCAAGAACTTGAGAAAGTGACAGTGGCATTAAAAATGAGAAATCTATAGTAATCAAGCAGAAATACTAATGAAGACGCAATATATTTGTCATTTATCCTCATAGGGCAAACATTAGCTTTTATTTAAATATGTTTGTCTGTGTATTTTTGTTTATTGCGCTTAAAAGGATCAAAGCAACATCAAAGGAACAAAGGCATCAATAATGGACCCAGTTTTCCAGAGAGCGCCTCACCACATTGTGACAGCATCATTCCAAACGGGTTATTATTTTTATTTAAAATGCTGCGGAAAAAGGTAACTTCTCCAAAATCATGAATCATCTGTAGGATACGCCAAAACCAACATCCAGGTCAGATTTCATGCAAATCAGTCCATTAGTGTTTCTGTAATCTTACTAACAGACAAATAAATGCACAGGGGCGAAAACATAACCTACAGAAAAAGAACCGACAGATCATAGAGGTGGTCCATGACACCAACTTTTGCAATGTTGAACATTGTTTTGTGTGGTTTATAAAAGGTTTTGTTTAGTAAATGCGTTAATGTCTCTCTAATCAGATTTGTTAACCTTTGTTGAAAAAACCCCAAAAAACGTTTGTACACAGTCTGGAGGTGACATTGATTTGGCTTTAAACATTATTTGAATAATCTTAGGGTGATCCAAATAATTATTCTTCCTGTTTTTCACACTTAGGAAACTGTTTATAACAACCAGACGTGATAATAACACGCATGGCTCATTTTTATAATAGAACTTTTGAGTTTGTTGTTTTTTCTGAAGGTCTATCTTCACAAGACTTTTATAGTATTATAATAATAATCATAATAATTCATTTAATTTATAACGCACTTCACATTTGGATCAAATCTCAAAGTGCTACAAAGTAAAAGCAGATAAAAGCATCAATAAAAAATAAACAATAGCTATATAAAAACATGACAAAAAGCAGCAATGTTCATTAAAGTTATAGGTTCTGCTAAAAAGGAAAGTTTTAAGTCCTTTTTTAAATGTGTCAGTCGTCTGTGGAGCCCTGAGATGGTCAGGGAGGGCATTCCACAGACGAGGGGCAGCAGAACAGAAGGCCCGATCCCCCGTGGTGCTGAGCTTGCTGCTGTAACCCTGCAACTCCCCCCTTTGTGGGACTAATAAAGGTTTATCTTATCTTATCTTCGACTTTTAGCTTTTACCACTAAGATAATCAAATTGTTGTTCCCATATTCATTTATGGTCGGTCTCAAGTACTAAAATGTTTGTTGTTACAGTCTCCGTCATCCACATGAGACATTAAAAAATGGGTGCTGGATGAAACAGTTCAGAGTTCAGGACCGAGAACCTGCATCGCCGCTGATATTTACATTACGGGCGTCAAAGTTGTCACGAGTCAGATATCGTCATGAAATCTTAGGTGATGATTAGTTATCATACAAATAATCCTGATTAATGCGTCAATCCTCTTCTGTCTGTTTTGTCCTGCGGTTATAGTTACGCAGCAGAAATGTAAATACAGCTAACGATGATGAAAAGCCATATTTTGGCAGCTTTAATGTTGAGACTCATGAAAAGCGTAGATACGGTCTGATGTCCCTGATGGATCTGCGGTCAGTCTGTCAGAATAAGTGAATTTTTTGGCGGTGGATCTATAGTTTCTGTAGATTTGTGGTTCCTGTAGTTCACCTCTATCTTTCTACAACCAGACTGTTGCTACAAAGTTACCGGGCTCTCCGTTTCCTTTTGGATTAAAGGTGCAGTGTGTGAAATGTAGTTGTAAAATAATCAATCTTTATTTTGTTAAGTGTATGATGGGCCTATGTGATATGGAGGGAGAAGTTATTGTGTAATTATAAGTTGTAATCTGGGATTTGACCACTAGACGCAACTAACTTTTACAGAACTGCAGCTTTAAGCTCCAAAGCAGAATTCTACGATGAAAGCGGATCTTTTTCTCCACTCTTCAGCAGAAGAGTCGGTCAAACGGTGGAAAGAGACATGAAAATAGTGATTTATGACATTTCTGTTATATCTATATATTTGACTGGAGGCAATTATCACAATTATGAAAACTGGTGTTTTAATTCAAACAATGAAATCAGACGTGTATCAAATAATTGTGGCATCTCTAGTTTCAATATATCTACAACATCAAACAGCCGTCTGATTTAATGTTCTTTTTTTTAGTCTGATTTAAATAAAAAGATATTTTCAGCCACATATGAACTTTATCTAATATATCTTTACTAAAGAATCCTTATGTAGAAAAGAATCACAGACGCTTATAGTTATCGATATTTGGCCATGTCGGCGCTAAATTCATTCCTAATAAGTTCTAAACCGTTAATAACGTTATTTTTTTAATCCTAAGCAGAAACGGAATCATTTAATGTAATCGACAGCAAAGGTTTAATTTATTTTTGTTTTTAGTTTTGTTCTGTGAGTGAACAATGTGGTTAATCATTTACCCTGATGCTTTGATTCTTCATTATTAGAAAGAAGTTTATTGTGTAGTGCTGAGCGAGAGAAAACATTCCTGAAGTACTACTAAGAGTACTACTAAGAGTACCCGAGGAGTAATTACACATACTACTCCTCATTAACTACTGGTAATTACACCCAGACGTGCGTCAATCACAAATGCCTCAGATGCTTATAGACCTTAAATCACCTTTGCTTTGATTAGTTATTATTTCTTATAATTTAAAGCGGGTAAATCCTGAAGGAGCCTAAAACAATATCAAAATGTATTTTTATTACCAACAGATGACAGAAATCTGGATTCGATCGCAATAAAAGTCACACAACTACAATAATTATTTGCCATCTAATTGACGTGTCTTTTATTAAAACTCTAAATGGGAATAATTAGTTAATTAATTGAATTCATTGAATTATATCCACTGTGGAAAGATGAAAAATAAATAAATAAAAGTTAAAACACCATAAACTTTACTTGAGATAAAAACTATTCAAAGTAAATGTATTTTGAGAATGTACATTAATCAGAAACAGTTCTATCCTGGACTCTCAGGTCCTTTTCTTGAGAAGGGATTTATGGAGATTCTTTATAAAAAAGATTAAGTTTTTTCTTTTATATCTTCTGTTGAACTTTTCTCAAGTTCATCAAATTCATTTTTCTTTTTATTTCTCCAAAAGAAACTTTTAGAGTCTCTTGAGTTATTGCCAGGAAAGTGTCCTACCCCACCATGGTTGAAAATAAAACCCGTTTTTATGACGTGACGTCAGCAACATTTCAGCATCTGTAGGATGTGACCAATCGGACCGCTGGGAAACATTCCACACAGAACCATCCGGTAGTTTTCTGTAATCTCGCAGACAAACACAGTTTCTACATATGCAGGTTCACGTATGCATCACTGTGAAGAGATTTATAGTTTAGAACATGAAAGGAAACTTACCTGACAAGGTCCTGGACCTAACATGAAACAAGGCTTCCCATTATTCCCTTCAACTGGAGAATGATGACTCAGCGTTCCTCATTCTTATTATGAAGGACTTCCACGGATCCTTCCTGTTGATGCAGTAACGGAAAAATCATTTCATGGATCGCTTTTATATTTTATATACATTTAGACTGCTGGGCGAGGAAGAACTGGGTTGATTTTGGAGAAGAAGTGCTTGTACTATGCAGGGGGTTGGGGGCTTTTTGGGCATGGACCTATTATACATCTGAGTACCAAAAGTTTGGTTTGATTCATCCTGACTCATCCAGGAGATGCCTTTATTCATTAGATTGTTTGGATTCAGTGTAACTCGCCGCTCACGCCGGTGACAGCAGCTGTAATGACATAAATAAGACAGTTAGTTGCGTTGCCCCTCCACCTCCTCCACCTCTCCTCACATATTTCACGTCTAATGATGCCTCCGTGTTGTTGATTCGTGTGTACCTTGTGTGTGACGGTGTGTGTGTTCCAGCGCTCACTGTGCCAATGTGTGTGTAGCTCTAATACTGTTTTTTCCCTTCCCTTTCCCCCCCCCCCCCCCCAAAAAAAAACCCTCCTCCTCCCCCTCTCCTCCCATCATTTCGATGACTGAAACCCCACATCTCCATCTCACGCCAAACCTTTGTCTATCTATTGTTTTTTCCATTTTTTTGTGATTCCTTAAACTCTTTTTCAAATTCTCTCTGTCTCTTTCCTCACCGATTCATATTCTTCCATCCATCCATTCATCCGTCCATTCATCCATTCATCCATCCATCCATTCATTCATCCATCCATCCATCCATCCGCCTCCCTTGGTTTCCTCCTCCAAACTTCCTCCATTATCCCTCCTCTACTTTACCTTTGCTTCTCATTCCTCTGGTCTCTCGCTCCTCTCTCTTCCTCCCCTCGCCCTTTCCGCTTCGTTCTCCTCCCGTCCTCTCTCTCTCTCTCTCTATCTCTATCTCTCTCTCTCTCTTTCACACAGTGCTCTGTGCCTCGCTCTCTCTGGCTGGGCTGCTCCTCGGTGGCCGAGAGTTTGTGTGCACTCAGGTGCCTGCAGAGCATCCCCTCCACCCGGCCTCACAACCAGGTTCTGCCTCTCTCCTCTTGATTCTGCTCTCCCTTCCTCCCTCCCTCGCCCATCTCCTCGCGCTTCACTTTTCACCGTCCACTCCACACAACTCCTCCTCCTCCCTCCTCACCTTCTGTTGTCCTCTCTCTCCGTGTTGGAAGCACATGCGCTCAGGTTTTTCTCTGGTACACCCTCAAGCTCCAAAACTGCAGCTTTTTTTTTTAAGCCTATCAAATCAAAATTGTCCAAATCAAACCTCAAATTACTGATATTTGAGTCTCTTGTACTCAGAAGTTTGAATGGAGAACTACTTATTTTCATGCAAGTGGAGGTTTGAATGCGGGGAGAACCAGAGAACAGCCCCTCCTTCTCTCCTGCCTGGAGGTGTGTGTGTGTGTGTGTGTGTGTGTGGGGGGGGGGGTGGGTCCTCCTCAAAGCTCAAAGGGGCCCATGCCTGCCTGTCTTTTTTTTCCTTCCCATTCCTATTTTCCTTTCTTCTACTCTGCACTAGAAAGCCCATTCCCGACTTCCTGTCATGTCTGCTTTGATGTTTGTCCCAGACCGTTTGTGTGTTTGTTTAAATAACTTCTGACCAAACGCATCTGTGTCCGTTTCACTCGCTACAGGTAGAACGCACCTGTGTCCGTTTCACTCGCTACAGGTAGAACGCACCTCGCTGCACTGAGGGGATACGGGGAACGTACAACGCAGCAAAATAGTGTCTCTGCATTAAAAGCACCAAATGAAACCATAAAAACTGGATCTTAAGTGGAACGACGAACAGCTGGATTAATTTAAAAAAAAAAAACTTAAGGCTTCTATTAAAAGAAAAAAATGAACTAAAATGTTGAAACATAAAATAATGAAATCTGATTAAATTGTTGCAACTTCATAAAAGCTTAAAAAACAGAGACTATTATAAAAAATAAAGTAATAAAAATGGACTAAAATGTTGTAACATAAAACATAAATAATAATAATAATAATAATAATAATAATAATAAAACTGACTAAAATGATGACAAATAGAAAATGAGAGCATGTGAAGGGTTACCGCCCAGAATTATATTATACTTGATAAAACCACAAAAAAAGTTCAATAAAGTTGAAATAATCTTCCCCAAACATGCTTTAACTAAAGGTAGTTGTAATTAATAATAGAATTAATAATATTCCCCTAGCTTTCTGTTTAATTTGATGATGGTTTGTTTTAAAGATCGGGACAGAGTGAATTTACATTCTTTAGGCGGTAAAAGTTCTACAATGAGGAGAGAACCGACATGAAGTTTGTCTCACATGTTCTTAGCGATGGAGGAACGAACCAGCTGGATTAAAACATTCCTTTTCTTGTAAACTTTACCGCCGTAACCCAGAATGCCCTGGGCCTCCTCCAAAAACCCTTCCTTTAATTTCTCTGAATGAGATGAAGGAGAAGAGGGCGGTTCTGTGATCAGGCCCTGAGAAGGAGAACCACGTCTGCGCGTCCCTGGACGGGTGACATAACCACGTTGGTATTACAATAATTCAAGTTTATCTTGTTTGTACTATTCGTGTTAAAGACATTGTTAGACTTGACTCATGCGAGAAAGAGGAGGGATCTGGTTACCTCCTTGGTTTTTTTTCACTTCTTCTTCCCTATATCGTGCAAAAGCCCAGATCATTACAGTCCTGCCTGAGCCGCTGCCGGAGAAATACCCAAGATGCTGCACTTTAATTTCCTGTCCAGACTACTTATCCCACATCACAGACGAGCATAAAACTACATCTCCTTTTGTTCTTTTCTCTGTCCTGTCCTTTTTTTTAAATTCCACTTGTGTGTGTGTGTGTGTGTGTGTGTGTGTGTGTGTGTGTGTGTTTGGTGTGCACGCCTCAGAACTCTTGAGGTGACCCCCTTCTGGGCCGTGTTTGTGGCATTCTCCTGTCCAGAGAGTAACCCAGCCCTCCGCTCTCTCCTGTTCTCCCTCTCTCTACAGAACACGTCAGGCATGGAGTCACAGAACCTCGTAGACGATCTGTCGCCAAAGAAGAACACGGTTCTCAAGGTGTGGGGCTCGGTAATATCACCAACGCCGTTTATTCAAACTCTTCCCTCAGACCCGATAAAAGACTAATCCCTTCTTTCACCCTGACTTTATCCTGTCCTCTACAAGAGTTAGTTTAAGTCAGGTCTGGCCTGAAGCAGGTCACAGCCACAACCATCAGGCGTGTCTGCCTGACCTCACTGTCTGTGGACATAAACCTCATTTATTGACAGTGTCAGAAACATCCTACCTGTTAGTATGTGAGAGTAATCTGTGATCAGACACCACAAACATTCTTCCTTCTTATAAGATTGAAAAAAACAATCTTCATTTACTGCTGCATCACATTTAATAGAAATACCACAGAGTTCATGTTATTCTGTGGGACAGAACCAGGAGGACTCTCCGTTTGGACCAGCTGGATAGACATTATGAAGAGAGGCTTGCGTCAGGAAGAGCATCCGGCTTAAAACCTATGCTGACTCCCTATGTGGGTCAGGAAACTGATTTCCAAACCGGATCAGTTTGGGCCCGGGTTAACTAATACCATCACTGGTACCGTTAGCCAGCAGGGTACCAAGCTGTGGGTGGAAGGAGTGATCCGCTGTAGCAGCCGTCAGAAGAAGAAGAAGAAGAGTACCACCTGTGTCCACTAGAGGGGGCGATATGAACATATTACCACATGTGTGTTTTTATCAGATTCTGGCTTTGTGCTCAGTAAAAAGAATAAATGTAATAAACCGAATACAGGCGGCGCCGGTCTTTCATGTGAGATCCAATGTTGTAATAACCTGAGTGATATCCAGACAGCAGCATAGAAATGGGCTCTGCTTCCTGTCGGGACTGTGCTGGTCATGTCTAGTATCAGAACCAGTGGACTTGTTGTGAGTCCATTAGATTTCCCCTCTGAATGCAGTCACAGACAGAATCACTGCTTTGATCGTTAGAACCAGAAACTAGAACCAGAACTTGAGGGATTTGCCTCCAGACTTCATGGAATCAGGGTTTTAACACGTGTTTGCATGTTAGAACGTTGAATAACTCGGGTTCTGTTCTTACAGCTCAGTAACGGACCTGTTGTCGGGTCCCGTAAGCGACCCTCGGAGGGAAACTATGAGAAGGAGAAGGAACACTGCATCTCCCTCTTCGACCAGTGGTCGGAAGCCGACCAGGTGGAGTTTGTCGAGCGCCTGATCTCCCGAATGTGCCACTACCAGCACGGCCACATTAACTCCTACCTCAAACCGATGCTGCAGAGGGACTTCATCACCGCGCTGCCAGGTACGAACATCCACGACCCGAACGCCGCCGCGCCCTCCCTCCTCACCGTCACACCGACTGGATCAGGTCCCGTTAACTCTGCAGCAAAGCACTCACTCAGCCGCTTCTCTCTCCCTGCAGCCCAAGGCTTGGACCACATAGCAGAGAACATCCTGTCGTTCCTGGACGCGCGCTCGCTCTGCTCGGCAGAGCTGGTGTGCAAAGAGTGGCAGCGGGTCATCTCTGAGGGGATGCTCTGGAAGAAGCTCATCGAACGCATGGTCCGCACCGACCCGCTGTGGAAAGGCCTGTCTGAGAGACACCAGTGGTGAGAATGGACCGAGGGTGGGATTCCTGACTGCTGGTTAAGATTACGATCTAAAGTCGTCCAAAACTTTATGATGAAAGAGGAAGAAATTAGAACCAAGACAGAAATATAATCTGAGAAATGAAGGAAAGCGGCGGAATATTCATCCCGTCAGGTTCTGTGTCCGGCGCTTGTCTCCAGAACTGATGAATATTTGTCTGAAGCCGGTCCTTCTTAAAGTCTGATAGCGATGTAATACGAGACTCAGACATCACATCGTCGAATCAGAACCGAGACTTTTGGGATCTATTTGCTCCTCTAGTACTTGAGGACTTTATTCGTTTTTATTTCCGTCTGTCACCGCGGTTACAAGATTGATTTTCGGTTGGTCTCACTTCTTTAAATGGATCTAAAATAATCACCATTTCTCAGCGAAAGAACCGATGACTGAAGACGTGCCTTTTCACCGTTTAGGTACTTTTATCACTTGTGTAATTTTCCTCTCCACGGTGGGATGTGGCAGAACCCTGTGAGTAGGATGGATCTCTTAACATACTCTCTCTTATTCTGAAGAGGTGCCTTTTGAGATTTGGGTTATTTTCATTTGATTGTATTTGTAAATGGAATCGGGCCGGCGGCGTTGCAGTGGTGCCTCACAGGAAGGAGGTTCTGGGTTCTGTTCTCCTCGTGTCTCTGTAAGTTCCCCGCGGCTTACTCCGTGTTCTGTCATTGAGAGTATTTGTTTGTCTGTGGGCCGGGGACTTATCCAGGGGGAACTCTCTCTCCGGCTCATTTATTGGCTGGGATCGGTTCCGGGGAGCATTGATTACATTTGCCGGGTCGTTTCTGTGGGCTGTAGGTGAAAGCAGAAGATTCCCTCACCTCACCTCTGATGTCATTCTTGTGTTTCCTCTCTGCCACAGGGAGAAATATCTGTTCAAGAACCGCACAGCAGAAGTACCACCCAACTCCTACTATCACTCCCTTTATCCCAAGATCATCCAAGACATAGAGGTAAGGCGGCGCCGCCGCGTGATGGCGCTCACTACAAACAGAACCCGGTCTCACATCAGAAGTCATCCAGGGCGGCTTCTGTGGGTGTTGGAGAGAGAGAGACGCTGTAGTTTCTATCTAGTGGGTTAAATACTTATAATTAATGAGTAATTATGTACACAGTCCACATTATTCTATTATGTGCATTAATATGTAATTAACGTTAACGATGGTGTTGGTTCCAGCCACTCGGAGCCTTTCATGTAAATCTGTGTTCAGTGGGAGAAGGTGTCATTAAAGAAATCCACCTGACAACAGGAGCCGCTGGGTCGCTGACAGGAAGTCGGTTCTGATCGTCTGATAGTGAGATTTTCACCTGACTGATGCCTCGGGGAAAAATAGGATGTGGTTTCTTTAATTATGACTTTACTGCATCGTCTGATGAGAGATGAGAGATGAGGCCCGTACGGCACCGGGCCCCAGTCTGTGCTGTTTCCTGTTCAGGTGCAGCAGAACTTTTGACTCAGGTGCTGAACAAAGAAACATGAATCACCAGATATTATCATCATTTAACCTCCTTGTTCAGGATGTCTGTCGGCCGTCAGCAGAGAGGGAGGGGCGTCTGAAACGGTTAGCAGCTCATTTGGACTCGTTTTAAAGCGGGCGGCACCGGGAACCTTCTTAAGGAGTTCTTCTTCTGCAGGTTCGCCGGCTGAATCCAATAGGGCCGATTCAGAACTATGATCACAGTTATTACGTTTAGGTTGTGGTCTTAACGATTGAGCGATCTCCCTCCGCGTCGCTAATAAACGCTACGTTACCTCAGATTCCACCGCCGGTGCTTCCTCTCTCCTCCCAACGATTTTCTTTGACGGGCGTTTTCTCCCCCCTCTGCTGCAGACTATCGAGGCTAACTGGCGATGCGGCAGACACAACCTGCAGAGGATCCAGTGCCGCTCAGAAAACAGCAAAGGCGTTTATTGTCTCCAGTACGACGACGACAAGATCATCAGTGGCCTTAGAGACAATTCAATTAAGGTGAGTGAGAACCCGGGCCGGGCTTTTCAAACAGTCACGACAACGGACCCTTTTTGGACCATGATTTCCTTTTTCCCCGTCTGAGCACTGAAAAGAGTTTTCATCCTCTCTTTGTAGCTACGATTGAATTCATTCTAACATCCAGGTCCTCGTTTTAATGACACTGTCTCCTTTCATCCTCAATGCGTCAGCATATTCTTAAAGTCTGGTACAAATGTAGAATCCAGAGACAAACTAATCCAGTGTTTTGGTTCCGTGTTGTATTATGTAGCATTTATACCGCATTACTTTAAAAGAAACATTAACGTGTTTAAAGGGGTTCCCAGTGGGGAGAACCGGGTCTGGGTTCTCCTGGGCCGAAGCAGCAGCAGACGAGTCCAGTGTGAGAAACGGGCCGGCGCTGCCTGTGAGGTCGTTCTCCTCCCAACCCGCTCCGTCTGCTTACGAACAGAATCCTCCCCTGTGGCTCAGAGCGGCTCGCCGTCTTATTGTCTGTGGCGCTGAGCCGACCCAGACGACACCGAGACACGGCGGGAGGAACTACAGGATAGAGGAGCTCAGCTGCTCTGTGTGGCCTGAGAGGAGAGGAGAGAAGGGGGAGGACAGACGGAGGAGAGGAGCAGATCCGTCTTCTTATTGTTCTGGAGGGGGGCGGGGCTAACGGGCTTTTTGGACGCCGCGCGGCATTGTGGGAACGGGGCAAGAACGCAGCCGAGAGAGTCGGCCATCTTACCCTGACCCGAATTTACAACCTTTTCAGAACCACCTCTTCTTCTTCCTCTTCCTCTCTCTGACCCGTTCTCTCCGTCTCCTTCTTCTTCCTCCTCGTAGATCTGGGACAAACAGTCTCTGGAGTGTCTGAAGATTCTGACCGGCCACACGGGCTCGGTGCTGTGTCTGCAGTACGACGAGAGGGTCATCGTCACCGGGTCGTCCGACTCCACCGTCAGGTATGACACGGAACCGGACAGACATCTTTACCCTTCCCAGTCCGTCCACTCAGCCTCACCAGAACACCAGACCGTTCTAATGTCAGGAAACGGGTCAAAGACATATAAAAGAACTTTCCTGTACGTTAGTAAAATAAATAGATGAACCGGGTTTACTCCAAAGTCACGCTGGTTTAAAATGATTAGTGTCTGTGTTCAGGGTTAGGGATGAAGGCTTTGTCCTCCTCACAGGTTCATTAATGGGTCAGGGGGAATCCGGTCAGAACCGAGTCCCTCATCTGAAGTCCAGTCACCGCGGATCAAACTCTGACACCGCTATTTATTAAAGTGTTTTTATTTTGTCCGTGAAAGAGAAGGTTTAAGATGGGTTCACTAAGAGACGGGTCCCGGGACCCGTTAATGTTTGGACCGAACAGAATGTTTTTGTCTTTGGTTCAAACACTCGTCCAACAGAACCACAGCAGATGTGTGTTCTGGTCCATTTAATGAGCTCCAGCTCCGGTTGAATTCTTCTCTAACATTCAGGATGTGATCCTTCCTCCGGCGGCGGTGCCAACGTTTTAGTCATCGAACATGTAGTTACGTGCAGAAACAGAACCGGGTTCTGAAGAAAGATGACATCATCCTTTTTTAAATATAGAATATTCTGGTTATTTTTACTGATTTAATTTCTTATGTTTGTTGTCAAAAGTTCATAAGAGACAAAAAGCTGCATTTAATCTCAGAAATGTCCGATCGGATCATCGAGGAATGTTAATCCTGGTTTCCTCCAGAACTGTAGGACAGGGTTCACCGGGTACCGGTCTTCTGCGGCCCAGAAGCCGATCCCACTGATGTCCGTTTATGGAATAGATCCGTTAAAACGGGCCTCGCGACCTCAGGATCCTGAGAATTCTGGCACCGGCTGCAGCTGCTCTCTGATAACTGCGGGTCGTGGGATAAATTCTGCTGCAGATGTTTTGTCGGACCTGGCGTTCGGGCCGAACGCTGACACCTGCTTGGCGGCGGCTCACAGAAGCCCAACATTAATTCTCTCATTACTTCACACTTCAGCCGGTTCTGCTGGGACCAATCCCAGGAAAATGTGATTTCACTTCCTTAGCAACAGCTTGACAGGCACTTTGTTTGCGGGTCTGGCTGTCAGCTTTTTCCAGTGTGTTCTGGGTTTGACTCCTGAAGCCCAGCGGTGCTGCTCACCATCGTGTTCTTCAGCAGGTCCTTTGTGTGTGTGTGTGTGTGTGTGTGTGTGTGAGAGAGAGAGATTCTTCCACCTCTAATTAACGTTTCTCTCTCGTGTCTCCATTGTCTTCCTCTTCCTCTGCTCCCATTACACGTCTCTTCCGCCCCATCGTTGACCTTCTTCGTTTTCCCACCGACCCCTCTCGTCTCTGCTGAACCTTTGGTACTTTTCTCATCCTTTTGTCCCGTCACTCTTTATCTCACACCCCTCAAACCTCCTCAAACATCCCGTTCCTCCTCTCTGACCCGCCTCTGCCCCTTCAACCGGCCACACTGTCATCTTCCGCTTCCTCCTCTTCCTCCTCTTCCATCCCTCTGCTTCCACCTCTGCTGCTCTGCAGGGTGTGGGAGGTGACGACAGGCGAGGTTCTGAACACACTCATCCACCACAACGAAGCGGTTCTCCACCTGCGCTTTGCAAACGGCCTGATGGTCACCTGCTCCAAGGACCGCTCCATCGCCGTCTGGGACATGGCCTCGCCCACCGACATCAGCCTACGCCGCGTCCTCGTGGGACACCGCGCCGCTGTCAACGTGGTGGACTTTGACGACAAGTACATCGTGTCTGCTTCAGGGGACCGCACCATCAAGGTAACGAGAGACCCTCTGACAGGAGGCCCGCTTAGAAGCCCGTATTACACCACCCATCACATCCTCAACATTCCATCGACCCGTCTGTCTCAGAACCGGTCTCAAGATCATTTCACTGGTGTGGAAAGATCCGACCGGTTTTAGTCCGTCCTATTAATCAGATTTATCAGAACAAAAACCCACAATAAAGTTTCTTCAGCTGGACCCACTGTGGTCCGAACGAAACTATTAATATTTATTCATCTACGTTTTAGTCGGTTCTTCTTTTTATTCTGATAATAATTCAGATTTTTATTCTGTTTTATGCTTAAACATTTAAGTCCATCGTTGTCATTCTGTTTTTAAACAAGGTTTTTTTATTTTTAAATATATAATTTCATAGTTTTCGCTACCTCCAGATTCATCACGGCGTTCCTCCGTTCACTTCCTGTTTTTATAGTTCCAATGTTTGGCTGTTTTTACCTTGTGTGTGGATCGGGTGGGGTTTTTGGTGGGGGGCCCAGTGGAATTTTTTAATCATTGAAAGCACGTTGTGTCAGTAGTTCTTTCTTAATGTTTGAAAGGTGCTTTATAAATAAAGTTTTATTGATTGATTTACACGATCCTCTTCAACCCTGCAGCTCCTCTTGTCTTTATATTTCCTCAGGTTAAAGGTCACTTCTTTTAACTTTTGTGAACAAGAAAATAACATTCTTACTTTGAATGTCGACTTGGGTTGTTTTTTGCTGTTTGTTATTCAGCGAAAGTGCGGTCAGAACCGGGCCTTTGTCTTACGGTGTGTTCTGTGTTGCCCTCTGCAGGTGTGGAGCACCAGCACCTGCGAGTTTGTGCGAACTCTAAATGGCCACAAGCGCGGCATCGCCTGTCTACAGTACCGAGATCGTCTGGTGGTCAGCGGCTCGTCCGACAACACAATCCGGTGAGTGTGACAGACTGAACCCGTTTCTGTGGGACCGGACCGGGAGGACTCTCCATTTGGACCAGCTGGGAGAGAATGGGACAAAAATGGGATTTTGGCTACTGAATACAACCTGTGTCCACTAGAGGGAGCTACAGGCACATATTAGAACCACTGGCTGTGACACATATCAATACTTTTATCCAAATCTAGTATTGTGCGCTGTAAAACAAAAAATACTTCAAAAGTAGTTAGGAGCTCGATTATGGACCTTTTCTTTCACATTTTATCACTGAAACAAAATGATTTTATTTGGGATATGCTGTCACTAATTTTTCTTTCTCTCTCTCTCTCTCTCTCTCTCTCTCTCTGTGTCTCTCTCTCTCTCTCTCTCTCTCTGTAGGTTATGGGACATAGAATGTGGGGCTTGTTTGCGAGTTCTGGAGGGTCATGAGGAGTTGGTGCGCTGCATTCGCTTCGACAACAAAAGGATTGTTAGCGGCGCCTACGACGGGTCAGTCTTCTATACACACACACATATGCAGTACCCACACACATACACACATATATAGTGCATATATACATTTAAAAAAGGACTTAAAACTTTCCTTTTTAGCAGAACCTATAACCTTAATTAACATTGTTGCTTTTTGGTCAGGCTTTTATATAGTTATTATTTTATTTTTTATTGATGCTTTTATCTGCTTTTACTTTGTAGCACTTTGAGATTTGATCCAAATGTAAAGTGTGTTATAAATTAAATGTATTATTATTATTTATATACACTCACATAAGCACACATATACACAAACAAGCACACACATATATACACCCAAACACCCACAAATATGCAGCACACACACCCCTAAACACACACATATACACACACGTATATACACACCCCTAAACACACACATATACACACACGTATATACACACACACATACACAGAGACGTTTGTGAATATTCTGTATTTAAATTAGTCTCATCTTTGTCTCTGCAGGAAGATCAAGGTTTGGGACCTGCAGGCGGCGCTGGACCCGCGGGCCCCCGCCAGCACATTATGTCTGCGTACTCTAGTGGTGAGTCGGTTCTCTGGAGTCTGAACGTCTGGACCTCCCGCTTACAAAACAAAACGTCTATATTCTCGTTGAAGGTCACTTCTTCTAGTTTGACCCAAAACAGTTTTAAAGAATCATTGACGTTTGGCGTATTTAGATAGGACAGGCCCAAAGGCGTGGGTTCTGATGGCGTCACAGAGCCCGCCCTCATGACAGCAGTGATTTTCAGAGGTTGTTCTGAGAGGTCCAGATTAGTGTTAATCATACGTTCCTGCGCTCAGAGGTGTTTGTGGTGTCTGGTCCACCTCTGATGATGTCACCGGTTCCTTCATGAGTTTGAGCTCCAGTCTGCGGTCAGAAGAAGGCCCGCGCCTCTGCTGCTGCAGACGTCTGTAAACGCAGACGTCTGCTTTACAGACGTCTCACATTTATTCAAAGGTTTGTGTCTGATTGTCTGTTTTATAATCCCATAATTACAGTGAAGGTCCAATCCAACGAGTTCCACCTCATGGTTCTTCCTGTCGGTCAGCGTTTCTGTAAATGCAGAACATCAGCGGTTCTTCTGCTGTAAACCTCGTGAACCTGCTGTCTGTTCTGGCCGGGTCCGCTGAACTGGCAGCACTGGTTTGTTTTTTATGGGATTAGCGGGTTTGACTGCTCCTCCTGGTTACCGGGCTCTCCGTTTTCATTAGGCCCCAAACCAAAACGTATCGACAGCGAGGAGGAAAAAGTTTAACGGTCGGTGGCGCTGAAGGTTAATTCTCCGGCAGAAGAAGCAGCGGCGGCGGATGATGTCATTAAGCTGCTGGTGTTTCAGGAGCGTGCTGGAACATCTCTGTTCTCTGCTAACGGGACTTCTCCATGGCTTTCTTCCAGGAACACTCTGGCCGCGTGTTCCGCCTCCAGTTCGATGAGTTTCAGATCATCAGTAGTTCTCACGACGACACCATCCTGATCTGGGATTTCCTCAACGTGTCGACCAACGGCCAATCAGAGGGACGGTCTCCCTCACGCACCTACACCTACATTTCTAGATAGCAGGTACAACATGCGCACACACACTCACACCCACATTCACACAGGAAAACTTTCACACACACACACACAAACACTTTCACACAGGAACACTTTCACACACACACACACACACACACACACACACACACACAAACACACAGGAACACTTTCACACACACACACAAACTCACGCACACACAGATCCTTCATGTGACGTGCTCACAGCGGTCTGACTGCAGACTCCCTCTTTCACCCACAGGTGGCGCCGCCCACAGAACCCTGTCTTGGAGGAGCCCTGGGATGATTGGCAGATCAGGAGCCCATCTCCTCTCCTCCCTCCTCATCTCTCTGTCCACCTCCCTCTTCCTCCACCTTCAGACAGACTCCAGCTTGTGCCCTTCGCCTGCCAGAACCGCAGACCCACAGGCCGACAGTGACGAGGATTCCCGACTCCAGAACCACCTGCCCTAAGAAGCCCCGCCCCCTCCTACTAATTTATGTTTTGTAAAGTTACACTAATGACAGTATTAACTTAGACATGATATAAGAAGTCACAGCCTCCCTCCTCCTCCTCCCCCTCCAGACAAACCCAAAGCAGATACTGCTCTTACTATTTCAACCCCCCCCCCACGACAAACCCGTTTCCCACCGGTCTGGAATCGCTTATAGAAATATATTTATATATATGACCGGGCCGCAGCGGCCCGTCGGACAGAGGACGCCCTGAGCCGGGATTCGGGAGACAGAGACTCTTTCACTCGGCTCTAGGAAAGGAGGCAAGGATTGGAGATGGAGGGAGAACTCCCATCTCCCTCCAGCATCCGCTGCCCCTCCCACCCTACCCCACCCTCCTCCTCCTCTAACCCCCCCAGAGATGTGCACTTGCTCTGAAGATGGGGGCGCACACACTCGAGTTTGCGTGAGTGTGTGTTTGTGGACTCGGAGGCGGAGACGAGTGGAACAGACGTGCATGTGAGGTTGCCACGGATACGGCGTCCCGGCACACCTCTGCTTTTATTTTCTCTTTAACTCTTACTTTCTTACTGTCGTTCTTTTTTCTTTTTTTTATCACTGTTATTTTTTCTCATTTTATTTTGAGTATTTTGGTTCTTAGTACAAAAAAATCATACTAAGCGTAGTCCTTCCTCCTCTCTCTCCTCCTCCTCCTTCTAACTTAATCCCTCCTCCTCTCTCTCTCTCTCTCTCTCTCCCTCCATCCTTCTCTCGCCCATCATCTACCTGCTTGCTTTGGTCACGAGAGAAGCTGGAAACTCAAGAGCTCAAATTTAGTTGTAAACGGAGTCGTCTTGTCAAAAATTGTGTTGTATATTAAAAATGATTTTTTAAAGAAGAAAATGACATTATTGTGAATAAAGTACTTGACAGTGGTGGAGCGTTGAGCCAACTGTAACACGCACGACTGCCACTTCCTGTGTCTGCGAGGGGGCGGGCCAGGGAGGACGGGCGGGTGGGTCGGTGGGTAAATGAGACATTGAGTGACAGTGAGTGAGTCAGAGGATGAGTGGGTGAGGAAGGATGGGTGTGTGGCAGTGGGTGGGACTTGGTGAGTGAGTGGGTGAGTGACAGTGGGTGGGACTTGGTGAGTGAGGGGGTGAGTGACAGTGGGTGGGACTTGGTGGGTGAGGGGGTGAGTGACAGTGGGTGGGACTTGGTGGGTGAGTGACAGTGGGTGGGACTTGGTGAGTGAGTGGGTGAGTGACAGTGGGTGGGACTTGGTGGGTGAGTGACAGTGGGTGGGACTTGGTGAGTGAGTGGGTGAGTGACAGCGGGTGGGACTGAATAAGTGAGGGAGACAGTCGGTTAAACTTCTGATCATTCTGTCCAGTAAGGACAGCAGCAGCAGCAGAACCCCCTAAAGGTTCTGCTGCTGCAGACGGTGGCCACAGACTTTTTCTCTCTCCTCATCCTTCCTGACCGGTTCTTCTCTAGTTCTGCATTCTGCTGGTGTCCTTGCCTCCACTGGTACCATGATGTGGTACCTGCAGTCCATTCAGGTGGTCCAGGATGGAACATCCATATGCCGTGTCTACAACAACAGTCTCAGGAGCGAGGAGGAGGAGGTACCAGGAGACGGGCCGGTTCACCAGGAGATCTGGACTGGACCGTAGAAGGACAACAACCCAGCATCAGGAGCGGTTTTCTGCTCCTCAGTGTGAGGAGGAGCAGGAGGAGAACCGACAGACCCCTACAAGATGACCTCCAGCAGCTGTGGGTGTGATGGTTCTGACCAGACTGTCAGAACCAGAATCCAAGAGGGCCCACTGTCCCCTAGCACACTATTAGAAATACTTCAGTTGTTTTCAAGGACATTTTATATTGAAGTTTAATTCTGTGCACCTCATAGTGTGCAGAATGTATTTTATAATACCACACTGTAAAAACTAAACTCCCCATGAAGGAAAGGACGCATTCCAAACGTAACTCCATTAAAGGTATAGAATGTACTTGAAGTTTCAGAGTAAAAGTACTCGTTATGGAGTAGAATGGTTCCCCCTTGTGTTTTTGTATCGCATCATGTGTACTCCTGTTGACAGGATGAAGTAATCCGATTACTTTATCTGCTGTTAAGTAACTGAATCTACAAGGTTATCAAATCCTGTTAATGAGAAGAACAAATCTTTTATGTGTTTTTTTATGTGTTTTATTTTCCCTATAATCTTAAATGTTTTTTCTTAAAAGTGAATTTTGTTTATTTACTGAGTTTAGTTTACTAGTTTTTGGAATTCTCTCAACCCTTAAAGGAAAAAAAGCATTTATTTGTTTTTACTACAAAGTAAAGGTTTGGAAATATTCTCCTGTGGAAAGTATCGCTACACTGTAAAAATATATTGTTTTATGAATTCAGAAGAATTCTTCAACCAGCAAAACTCAAGAAAATATTTACAACTCCGAATTTATTAAATTAGATTAAAAAAACAATGTATTTCAATTTAGGTTTCTAGAAACACTTTTTTTTAGTGCATGATAAGATTAGAAAAAAAAGTGAAACGACAGTTTTGTTAATTGTTATATCTCTTTAATAAACTGTTTTTTTCCCAGTTTTACCTTCATATAACCTTAAATATGAAGCATTAAATAAATATTTATTTATTATTTATTGAAATTTCATTCCTGCAGCGTTTTAAAACAAATACTGCACACTGTAAAACGTTTTAATGTGGTAACGTAAAAATGAAATAAACACATTCAGCTTACATTTAAGACTGAATAAAACTTCATTTTAATCAATTTTATCATAAACTACGCGTTACCAGTGAACAATTTTTAGTTTTTACAGTGCACAGCAGTAAAGGAGTTTAAAGTGGCATCAAATGGAAATACTCGAGTACAAACACCTCATATCTGCACAGTACTTGAGTAAAAATACTTAGTTACTATCCACCAGCGCTTGCGTTAATGCTGAAATGAGGTCATTCCTTGTGTTGTGACGTCATTAGTGTGTTGTGTCTTTGAGAATGTCCACCAGGTGGCGGTGTTACCCCATCTCTGCTGCAGAGGCCTGTGTTTATGGAGACTTTGGGTTCGGACTGTTCTACAGAAGTGTGTGGAGAAGAACCTGCTCCGGTGGAGCGGCGGCTGGAAGAGACGCAGGAAGGAGGACGGCGTGTTTGAGATGCTCCTCACAGCTGACGCGTCTCATAGAACCCACGGGCTGGAGTTCTGGGAGGATTCTGTCCACCAGGAGCGGATGGGAGTGGGCCCGGCTGACCGGGTTGGTTTTTAAAAAATGTTTGGTTTAATATAGTAGAATGCTTGAGATTCTGGGAATCAGTTATGTGAGATGGATTTGTGCTTTTGGTGGAGCAGCCCTAATATATGATGTGTGTGTGTGTGTGTGTGTGTGTGTGTGTGTTGGTTCTGGGTGTGTTTGCTTCCTCTGGGTCTGTGGGATTTTGGCCCATAATTCCTGCAGCTCTCAGGTCACAGCTCCGTTCTCACGCACATATTTGGCATTCCTTCCCCGACATGATTACCATACACCTTCCACTCTGGGTTTGGCTGCGCGGAATATTTCCATCATTCCCGAGTGGAACCGGAGCAACGTTCCAGAAGTGAACAACTTCTCCCCAACAACCCCCCACCCCACCCCTTACTCGCTCTTCTTTATCCCCACCCCTGCCCCACTCCCTCTTTCCCTTGCACCCCACTGTCCCTCACTTATACCCCTCCCCCTCCAGAACAGATTCCTGCTGCCTTGCAATCGGAATCCTCCGACCCAACCTTTCTTTTTTCTTTTTTTTTCCCCCTGAGTCAGCCGTTTGTGTCTGCTGGCATCATTGGGTCATTTGGCAGCCCCGTCTCTTCGGTGACCTCCTGCTAGGATCGGGAAGGAAGGGGAGGGATGGAGGACTGGGAGCAGGATGAGAGGAGCAGAAACTCTATCTCTCTACCGAACGACGCACTCTAGTCTGTTTTTGTGTCCCGCCGCTCTTCACGCTGTAAACCGGACAACGATCGGAGAATTGATCTCAGGACAGCAAGTGCAGATCTTTTCAAAGAGACGGGTCCGTCCCAGATTTGTGTTCTGTAGCGGTTTCATGTCAAACATCTGAGTCCAGACCCGAGAACTCAGTCGGGTCCTCCTCGACTCCAAATCTGCTGACTTGACTCGTTTTAATAACTGCTAGAAGAAAAAAAGGTTTTAGGATCTGACTGCAGTGAAGTCAGAACCGTCACTCGTGTCAAAGAGGGGCTGGAGCCTATCCCAGCAGACATCGAGCGTCCCACAGACAGACGCCGTTCACGCTCTCATTCACGCCTGCAGGCTATCAACAGTCACCATCAGTCCAGTAAGAACCGCAGGGAGAAGATGCAAAGTCTGCACAGAAAGGCTCCAGGGCACAGAGGTGGATTTGAACCTGCTACCTTTCAGCTCTTAGCATAGCAGCCTTAAGCGGCGTTTTAAGGCTATGCTAAGGCTCAGAATTGATGCTTTTCTGCATTTGACTTTTTTGCAGCTGACAGAAAATCTGCAGCATTCAGGGTTCTGAAGGCGACCCGGACTGCAACTGTGGTCTGGAACGATTCCCCCGCTTCTCCTCCCAGGGTTTGAATTATGCTTTTTTTTTTGTTTCGCTAATGACATGCAAAGACAAAGTAGGAGGAATCTTCTGGAACAGGTGGTTCTGGAACAGGTGGTCCACTGGGTCGCACTGCTGCCTCTACACAGGAAGGTTCTGGGTTCAAATCCACATTAGCTTCCTCTCACAGCCCAAAAACATGTAAAATACTTGCCCATAAGTGGGAACGAGAACCCCCCCACCTGTGCCTTACACCTACTGTGAGCTGGGATAGGCTCCGACCCCTCCGCCACCCCCACCCCACCCCACCCGAGATCTGGAACGAGCGCTGACAGAAATGAGATGGGTGCTGCGCGCCATCGTGACGAAGGAGGCCACGGCCTCGCCCGCGGGTGGTCATAATGTAATGGCCGCTGGTGTGCAGTGAAAAGAAGCCGAGACACAGGAGATGTTTCTGTAAGGTTTACTGAGTCAGAGAAGACGGCTGCACAGAGCTGAAATAAATAAATGAAATAATCTCATCGTAATAATTAGAGTAAGGTTGCTTATTTAGTGTTTCTGTCTTCTTTTATATATATAATATATATATATATAACTTTCAATAAATTGTTCCCTTTAATGTTTTCTTTTTTTTTTGTTTGCTTGTTTCTTCTTCTCCTGTCTGTGGGATAAATGAGACTTTGGTTTGTTTTCCACTGAATGTCCTGGTAGCAGCATTCTGTATCCGCAAAATCACGCGGGGGCGGCGCCCCCGGCTCGTTTCTATAGCGACGGTCATCCACAAGAAGGCACCCGCCCCGCCGCGCCGCGCCCGCCCCCCTGCGCGCCCAGTGCTCAGTGTCCTCATGGGGGCGGGGCATCGGGAGGGAGTCATGAAGAAGAAAGTTCTCCAGTTGTCTTTGGTCGGTTCTTGCTGATTGTTTTTGGTGCGGTTCCGGTTGTTTTTTCTATTTTTATACATTCCGGTTCCTTAAAGCTTCGGTCCCCTCAGGTCCATGCAGGGACTGGGTGGTCCCTTCTCCAGAGTCCCTTGTGATCCAGCTTCACACGCACACACACAAACACACACACGCACACACACGCACACACACACACACTCTCTTAGGTACATCTCCTCGTCTTCTACTTCTTACAGTAGGCATTTATTCACTCGCTCGTCCTCGCGTCCGTCCACTCCTCCCACATTCTCACGCGTCCCCCCTCCTGTAGCAGTGAGGGAAATAAGTGCGTCCATCCACTCAGGGTCCATTTGATCACTCCATCCCTTTGTCCTTTCTGGTTTCCCTTCTTCTCTAGGCTGAGCACCCACTCACTCGTTCATTCCGTCTTTTCCAACCCCTCTCTCTCTCTCTCTCTCTCTCTCTCTCTCGCTCGCTCTTTTTGGCTCCAGCTGTAATCCCGAACCTGACGCTGTCCAGCCGGTCCAGAATAAGAGACATGAAGGCCTTGTGGTTTCTCTGGTTGTGGGTTAGAAAGCCCTTGACTCTGGCCGCCGTTCAGGTTTCCTGTCAGTGTTTCTGGCCCGTGAAGGGAAGAAGACCAGATCCAAGGAGCTTCTGGTGTCCGGAAACGGTCCAGCTGGTTGAGAGACGGAATGATCTCTAACTTATGGGGGAATGCGGCGGCGGATTAGCCTGGTGGAAAAGCTAACCCCCCGTGAATGATTCATCAGGTTCTGGTCAATGTTTGTCCCGACAGAGGCGGTTGATCAGTGGAGTGGGACAGAAGCGATGACTGGGTGAGCCATTGTTGAGGCTTTGGGGTGACGAGTGGGTGGGTGCCAGCTTTAGCCACTACTAGCGCGGCCCGGTGGCGCGCATCCTCTTCCCCCGCTTGCTGATGGTGGTGAAGCGAAAGGGCGTGGTGAGGTCGGGCTGCTCCCCCGGCGGGAAGCGCTTCATGAAATGTACATCCTGCTGGTTGGGGAGCGTGTGGGGGCCGCGGCGGGGGCGTCCTCGTTTAGTGAAGCCCACGTACCAGCCCGCGTATCGCGCCGACATCAGAGCGGTGTAGTGGTTTTCCAGAACCTTTTCCACAAAAACGCAGTCCGCGCTTCGATTACTGGCCTTCTAAGAGAGCAGAGGGAAGAAACACACATACGGGTCAGAAGAACTCAACGGTACCAACTCAGGTCGGTGATGAAGGAGCCTCTGGCAGACGGACGTCTCACCTTTCCTACGAGTTTGCCGCGGCGGTTCATACACAGGTAGAAGTTGGTCTCTTTGCCCCGGATTCTCACCTGGCTACCGAAGGTGTCGGCCTCCACTACGAGCTGGGCTTGTGAAGGGACAGACAGAAGGACAGACAGACATTAGAGCCGCAGTCTGCAGAGACGGACAGCAAAGGGGGAGGGGCTACCAGCTGCTGTAGAAGTTTAACTCTTCAAGGATAGAGAAGAGGGTTTAGATGTTGAAATGTGAAGACGATGCTCCCGCCTTTCAATCTTCGATTGCGGCGTGATAAAGGAGCGTTGTCGGCAGGAGCACAGAGAGATTCTGTCGCCATGATGGACCCGCCTCCTCATCAACGACGCATGACTTCATGGGAATGAACTGGTGAAATGTCCGTTTCAAAAATTAGTGAAGAAATACTGGAAAACTGAATAAAAGATGTTTTTTTTTATCTTGAAAAATGAAAAAAAAAAATCGTTCAAAATCAGAAAAAATCTGAAAAATCTAATTTTCAAGAAAATTGGACTAATATCAGTAAGTTTTGTCTAAGAATCAAAATGAATGTATATTTCCCCTAAAAACTAGCTTTTTGTTTTTTTATCACGCGTGGGACAGGGGGTGGGACTTTGTGGCGCTGTGATCCCCTGACCCGGCGGATCGGCGTTGAAGACAGAGCTATGGTCCAGTCTGAACCAGGCGTTGGTTCCATGTTGTGTGAGGTCAGCGACGGCCATGCTGCCAAGAAGCCTGGCACTGACCGAGCAGATTACCAGACACGGTTAAATCAGATTTGGTTCTGAACCAGATAAGGCGTTCACACTGAATCAGGGTTTGGGTCGCCGTTAAATCACAGGCTGATGTAAACGTCTCTGGCTGGACAGATGGTTGTCAGATAAGACCCGTCACACACAGGCGGCTTACCATAAAACAGACAACAGCCCAAAGAGGATGGAGCGGGGCGGGTGGAGGAGG
>VRLP01003656.1:0-15000 GCA_009660295.1 Lophius piscatorius | reverse complement strand
TCCCTGACCCGTTCATGACTTGGGTCACGCCAAAAATCTGGCCTCCAAATGACCTCACTGGACTGTGGCGAAATAGCGCACATGCCTAGACGGCTAGAACATGTTCTGGTCTGGAGGTCTAAAGGAAACGGACTGGATTATTTGGCGGCGGCGCGTATGTAGACAGCTGGGCCGGACTACAGGTGTGTGCTCGCTCGCCGCTGTGATGTGGCTTTGGAGCCGAGGAGAACAGGAACTCTCAAACATGTGGAAAGATGATTCATGGAGGGAAAGTTGGGTGATTCTGCCGCCGCCTGAAAGAACCGGCGTATAGAGCGCCACATGAACCCGACTCTTAGGAGGAGACGGCGCAGACGTAGATGATCGGAACAGCTGGTTGCAGTTACAATTACAATTCTTCTCACATTATCACATTGCCTAATTGAAGTTTAGACCTTGACCTTGGACGTGTCCGGCGTTATTTACGGCCCTGCTGAGGGAGTGATTGTGTTGCGTAAAAAAAATCCACTCTGGCAGTCCTTGAACTGTTCTGGGTTTGTGGCTCAAAACTTGAAGTCCAGAACCGAGTGTGTGGGCTGAAAGCAATTCTATGAATTTTGTCTTTCCCCACCTCATCTTTTGCTATCTCCCTGCATGCCTCCTCTCTCTCTCTCTCTCCCTCTCCCTCTCTCTCTCTCCCCCATCTCTCTCTCTCTCTCTCTATCTCCCTCTCTCTCTCTCTCTCTCCCCCATCTCTCTCTCTCTCTCTCTCTATCTCCCTCTCTCTCTCTTTCTCCCTCTCTCCCTCTCCCTCTCTCTCTCCCTCTCTCCCTCTCTTGCTCTCTCTCTCTGGCTTGTTGTCCTCCTTATCTCTATCCTCCACCTGATCTCTCCCTCCCTGTCTCTCCGTCTACTCTGCCTTCCTCCTATCGTTCCTGCCTCCCATCTTCCTTTATGTTTGGGGTTAGCAGGGCTACTCCTCCACATGTGTGTGTGTGTGTGTGTGTGTGTGTGTGTGTGTGTGTGTGTGTGTGTATGTGTGTGTGTGTGTGTGCAGGAGGACCATGCAGCTGACAGCTGGGCCAAAGCAAAGACATATGCTTTGCTGAGAGAGGGAGATAGTGAGGAGGAGGGACTGGGAGACGGTGGGAGGTGCTATAGGAGTAAGGAGAAATGAAGCGAACAGGTACTCACGCCGCTGAGTACCTGAGTATGAGAGACAGATAGAAATGTAGGATTACATGTAAGAGGACAGAGGAGAGAGAGTGAGAGGACAGAGGAGAGAGAGTGAGATGACAGAGGAGAGAGAGTGAGAGGATGGAGGAGAAATTGTGAGACGTCAGGGGAGAGAGAGTGAGAGGACGGGGGGAGAGAGTGAGGGGAGTCAGGGATGAGGCGGTGACGTAATCTCAGAGTTTGATCTGCTGTGTGATGAAGACGAGAAGATGAATAACGGGAATGGAAGAGGAAGGGGTTCATCCCTGACACACGTCACAGACTGTGACCCTTCACTCGAGTAAAAGTACTTTAAAAATACTCCACCACACACAGTTGTGTGTTTAATGTCATACTGATACGTATGAGAGTATAACGGGAGTAAAAGTACTTTAAAAATACTCCACCACACACAGTTGTGTGTTTAATGTCATACTGATACGTATGAGAGTATAACGGGAGTAAAAGTACTTTAAAAATAAAAAAAAGATTCATATTCTTCTTATAAACCATAAAAGCTGACAGTGGTGGAGAGTAACTAAGTACATTTACTCAAGTACTGTACCTAAGTACACATAAGAGGTAGTTTGAGCTGCATTTATATTTAGATCGATGTTACTGCAGTAGATGTCAAAAGTAATCCAATTACTTTATACTGAAGATATCTCCTGAGTACCACGTACTTCTAAAAACAAAACTTTTATTAGTATTTGAATATTGTATTTTAAATAAAAACATTTAGGATTATAATTTGAAAAGTTAGCAGTAGCACATGAAGTATTCACAGCCTTTACTTAAGTACAAGTATTACTACCAACCTGTGAAAATACTCCACTACAAGTACACACACTCACTAATTCCTAATACTCCCAGTGACAGCTTGTATATTCTGAAGAGTAAGGGGCCGAGGGTGGAGCCCTGAGGCAGACCAGGGGTCAGAGCGGCCCCCGAGGAGGAAGTACTGACCATGAATATTGATGAAGTATTATTCTAGAAGTAAGAGTTCTTTTGGAAGATTACATACCAACAGAATTATGTTAAATAAATATAAATAAATAAAATCTAATAAAGAAAAACAAATCTTTTTCTAAAAACAGTCGGAAAATTCAAAATGTCACGATGACATTCGTTTTATAAGTTCGATTATTTTCTTTCTGTCATTTGATTTTTTAAAGTGCAGTAAAGTAAAAGTGTCTAAGATATTTATAAAATAAATAATCCTAAGAAATAAACCTTTAGTTGTTTTTTTTCTTGGCGAGGACTTTAAAGGGTTAAATAAATAAAGTAAAATAATAATAATAATAATAATAATAATAATTAAGGAGAGGAGCGTTGTGAGGAGAGGAGCGTTGGGAGGAGAGGAGCGTTGGGAGGAGAGGAGCGTTGTGAGGAGAGGAGCGTTGGGAGGAGAGGAGCGTTGGGAGGAGAGGAGCGTTTCTGAGGAGCGTCATGAGGAGAGGAGCATTGTGAGGAAAGTTGTGAGAAGCGTTGTGAGGAGCGTTTTGGGGAGAGGAGCGTTTTGAGGAGAGGAGCATTGTGAGGAGCATTGTGAGGAGAGGAAAATTTTGAAGAGCGTTGTGAGGAGCGTTGTGAGGAGCTTTGTGAGGAGAGGCGCGTTGAGAGGAGCGTTGTGAGGAGAGGAGCGCTGAGAGGAGCGTTGTGAGAAGAGGAGTGTTGTGAGAAGAGGAGCATTGTTAGGAGAGGAGCGTTGTTAAGAGCGTTGTGAGGAGATGAGCGTTGTGAGGAGAGGAGCGTTGTGAGGAGCGTTTGAGGAGCGCAGTGAGGAGCGTTGAGAGGAGCGTTTGAGGAGCGTTTGAGGAGCGTTTGAGGAGCGCTCAGCTGTTACACCACAGCTGCTCTGAGGACACTGCAGGAAAAAGTTTCTCCTTGCTGGATTCCCCGGCTCCCAGAAAAACCACAGACACTCCACATTATGCCAGCCAAGGAGAGAAGGAGCAGAGTGGGAGACAGGAGGGGGAGGGATGAGAAAAACGAGAGAATAAGAGAGGGAAAAGAGGGGGGGGCAGGAGGAGGAATGGAGAAAGGGAAAGCCTGGTGCGCCCTGGCCGGACGCCAAAACCAGCGAGGGTCTGACATCATGAACCTGCGTCCCTGCAGATGGACCGTATGGAGGTTGCGGTTTGGACCGGCGGGCCTCAGCGGTAGGAGCGGGCAGCGGCGGTCGGCCTGGTGGGCCTCTGCGGCGGTTTCGACTCTGTGTAGCGGCGGTTAGCGTGGCGGAACAACTGTGGAGCGCGGAGCGTCAGATGTTCCGGCAGAAGGGCCCCGGCGAGGAGCGGCGGTCAGGCCGGCGGTAATAGGCCCCATAGGTGGAGCGGTGGGGCCCCCCCTCCCCCCTCCCCCGACGTGGAGCTGCGGCTTTAAGGAGAGGAGCAGTAACAGGTTGCTGTGGCAGAAGGCCTCCTTGGCTTCCCTCGCTGGCTGGAGGAGCGCGTTCAGCCGCGATGGAGCTGCTAAACGGCACGAAGGAGGCGAAGTGGTTGCGGTGAGGGCGAGTAAAGGAAATGAAAGGAGAGAGGAGCGACTAAAACGAAAAAGCAGCAGACTAAACAGTGAGATTGCTTCTCCTCAGATGCTGCCAGGGGCACCATCACTCATCACCACCTCCCCCTCCACCCCCACCTCCACCCCCACCTCCACCATTTATTAATTCATACTTCTTTTTTAAATCTGAGCAAGCATCAGTGGAAAAAAGGGAGGAAGACGCATGGAGGCACGTTAGGTGGAGGTGGAGGTGCAGCAGGAGGAGCAGCAGGAGGAGCACACACCCTGCCCAGGTTGTCTGAGGAATGAGGAGTATCTGGAGACGACTGCCATCTGGGAGAAGTAGAGCCGACACAAAGAAAGAAAAATAAATCCCTGCCTTTTAACGAGACACACCTCGAAACGGGCAAACTCCAGACCCCTGGGTCCGAAATCCTCCTCCCTTCTTATTTTGCTCTTGGCAATTTATCATTTTCCTATCCCTCCAGATAAAGCCAGAGTTATTTGACTCAACTTCTCAAATATTTTCAACAGGGGGAAAAAAAAGAAGAAGAAAAAAAAGAAGCAGCATTTTTTTTTCTTGGCGATGAGAAAACGTCCTTTTCTTTTTTCTTTTTCTCTTTTTTTTAAAGCCAGCTTGGTCATCCCTGAAGTAAGAGCAGATGGTGATGGAGATGTTTATGGCAGCTTTATGAGGAACAGGGCCCTGACTGTGACCCAGTGACCCTGAACTGTCAGCCAATCAAAACAGGGCCTTCCGTGGCATGTTTTCTATGGAGGCTGAGGAGCAGTGACGTCATCCCCAGACCTCCTTTCCATCATTTTCATCTGCAGCCTGTCAGTGAGGTCGTTGGAGAGAGAGACAGGGAGAGAGGGAGAGGGAGATAAGATGGATGCGTGATACTCACAAGACGGTCAGCGTGGAAAGAAGGGGCCACATCGCTTCCCCCCTCCACTATGAAACTTGGCCCAGAGACGGTCTCCTCGCTCGGTCTGAGCCAGTCCGACAGTCCGGAGAGTTCCTCTCTGCGGTCCGAATCCGCTGGATGTTGTGCAGAGTCCAAGAGTCAGCGGACACTCCCGTTGGCATCGGCGGCTGCGTGCCCGGGTTCCCCAGGAGTGGGCAAAGGTGTAGACGCGTGGAATGTGGGTTTGAGGCCGGGGTAGGTGTGCCAGTATGACAGCTGTCCAGACCGGTGGAGAGACGGGTGGGCGGGGGAGCAAAGAGGGGTGGGGGTGAGGAGGTGGAGGAAGAAGAGGTGAGGGGCTTTAGAAGATGCGCTTCCCCGATAAGGAGAGGAACAGGTGAAAGCGCGTGCACGCTCCGCAGATAACCAACTCCAGCCGACCTCGCTGACCCTCGCGGAGATGCTCGGCCCCGCGGACGGCGGCGTTATCCAGTGCGTGGAAGCGAGTTCTCCCCAGAAAAATAAATCCTGCAGCAGGTGAGACGGTTAACGAGAGCGTCCCGGAACAGAAGTTCCGCTTAGTCCCAGGAGACCCGGGTCGGGAGCTGCTGGTGGTGGACTACCTGGGCTGGCTGGTGGAGCAGACGGGCTAGAGACGGGGGCTCTGCGGACGCAGGGTAACGCGGGGCTTCTTCGGTCATGACTGCGGCCCCACGCTGGCTCAACGGGACTCAGGTGATGCGGTCCAGGAGAGGGGGAGAAGGTCCCGGAGCGGTCCAGCTCAGAGGGGTCTGCGGAGAGTGCTGACTGAGAACGGGAAGGGGGGTAATAAAGGGGAGAGAAAAGACGGGGGGGAGGGAGGGGTGCGTGGAGAGGATGGGAACAGCTGGTACTGGGTGGCGGACTCAGCCACCCGCGACTCACCGCGAGGAAATAACAGCCGCACTTCTGCACCTGATTCTCCGGACCGGCCCGCTGGTCTCAGCGCCGGTAATCCTCCGCGAACCCGCGCCACACGATAGCAGTCAAAACACGGCGCGATGACATCACCCCGAGATGTTTGAAGGGGAAAATGCAATCCGATCTTCTTATTTATTTTTTTTAAAGGTAGAAAGTTGAAGCGGCGGAGGAGAGGGGGGTCGAAGCAGCAAAGTCTCCTCCTTCCGAGGAGCGCGAGCTCCGCTGCTGCAGGAGCAGAAGGAATGAAAAGTGATCAGGAAACGTGTTTACTCGAAATCAGTCCTCAAACCTGCGCCGTCGGAACCCCCCCACACCTTTTATCCTCGCCTGGGTTTCATTCTGACACCAGCGGAGAGAGCGCGTGCGGGTTTTTTGTTTTTTTTATCCACTCACTGATCCTGGTCCCGATCAAAAAGTCCAAAGTTTTCCTTCCACGAGAAGCTCTTCTTCTTCTGGAGGGGCTGCAGGAGAGGCGCGTCGGCAGGCACAGACCTCACTCCAAGAAAAACCAGAACAAGATTTTAACAGACGCGGATCAATCCTCCCTCCCTCTCTCCTCTCCCTCCCACCTTCCCTCTCTCTCTCCCTCTCTCTCTCTCTCTCTCTCTCCCTCTCTCTCCTCTCCGTGTCGCGCGCACACACGCACATGCACACTTATTGGATCAAAATGGGATTAGTCAGTCTCTGTGAGATGCCGACCCAACTTACACTGCAAAAATACTCATTTCCCCTCCGTGTAGGTGGAAACCACGTGACACTTATTAAAGTTCTCCCTGCTGAATGTTTGTCGGTCTTTCTGGGTTTACTCTTTATACTGTTTCCTCTTTTATGCCTCTTGATCTACTTCCTTCTTCTTCTTTCTTCTGTTCCCTTTACGGGTCTGCATCTTCCCTGTCACACCAACCAACTGCATGTCCTCTCTCGCCACATCCAGAAACCTCCTCTTTGGTCCTCTCCTTCTTCTCCTGCCTGCAGCTCCATCTCCAGCATCCTTCTACCAGCAGATCAACTATCCTTCCTCTTCACAGGTCAGAACCATCTCCATCTGTCCTCTCTGACTTTGTATCCAGGACGTCTCACCTGGACTGTCCCTCTGATGTCTCCTTTCTAATCCTGTCCTTCCTCCTCACTCCCAGAGAACATCTGAACATCTTCACCTCTGCCTCCTGTCTTCTGCTCAGAACCAGCGTCTTTAAACCATCCAGCAGAGCTGCTCTCACCTCCATTTTGGAGACTTCTCCCTTCACTCCTGCTGCTCCTCTTCTGTCACAGATAACTCCTCACACACCTCTCCACCCATTCCACCCTGCCTGCACTCGCTTCTCTCCAGCGCATACCTCCACCTCTCCAGGTTCTCCTCCTCCTGCTCCCTGCTCTCACTACAGATCACAATGTCCTCCACCAACATCATAGTCCTTGGAGACTCCTGCTGACCTCCTCTGTTAGCCTGTCCATCACCACAGCAAACAAGAAGATGCTCAGGGCTGAACCTTGATGCAGTCCCACCTCCACCTTGAACCTGTCCATCACTCCTACTGCCCACCTCTCCGCTGTCATGCTGCTCTCTTACATATCCTGGACCTCTCTAACATACTCCCTGTCACTCCGGACCTCCTCACGCAATCCCACGATTCCTTTTCATCGTGGCTCATCAGTTTTTACCTCGGTAGCTGCTTCTATAATCTACATTCTAATTTTGTTTAATTTTTGTTTATGTCTTGTTTGCTTCAATATAGGAGTAGGTGTCACTGTAAAAAGAGAGAGAGAGAGAGCGAGAGAGAGGAAGGTAGAGTCTACCTGGACGGAACACTCCCCATAGGATTAGGCTGTATGCTCTACCTCCCCCTTTTCACAGTCAAAGAAAGAGAGAGACGTACATTTCACTTCCTGTCTGTTTGTGGAACTCTCTAAAACAAGATATGTTGTTATAATGTTATTGGTTCTAGAGAATACATCTCTGAAAAAAGTGTCTCTGACAGAAAGAGAAAATCAGAGACACCTGATGGATGGATGATGGACAGACAGAGATTAAGTAGATTAAGTAGAAACCTGCAGTTGATGTCATGTAGACAGAACATCACGTTAACTCTGTGGGATTTTCCCGTTACCGTGCCTTTAATTTATTCAAAGTTTGTTTTTCTACATTTTCTGACTTTATAGAAGCGATATAAGATATAAGATATAAGTTATTTGTTTATTTTTTGTTTTTTGATTCAGAGCGTTTCACCATATCTATATGTGTTTTTGAGTTTTAGCATCTCTTACTGTTTCATTTATTTTAAGGTTTTTGTTTTTACTTATCTGGACTTTGACGATCCAGGTTTAACAGATCGTGTTAAATGCAATCACGTTGGTCGTGCATAGGGCGGCAATTTTTAATCTTAATGAGTTTATTTAATTATATCTAACGCAACTCAGTTTGGCGCAAGTTATCGACACATCTGGATTAAGTAGATCCAACAAACAAAAGTCCATTTATCTCCCCTGAAGATAAAGTCAACCTGAAGCCTCAGTGGCCCCTGAGTGTCTCACACACACGCACACACACACGGACCCACGCGCGGACACACACTTACGCGCACGCGCAGACTTCAGAGCCGCCGCGCTCTCATGTGATGTATTTGGACTCCCCGTTTCATAACTTTTAAGTTAAACCTTAAGAGGGAAAAATGAAACGGAGAACGGGAGACAGCGGAGGGGCCGGTATGTGAGCGCGGACACGGATCCAAAACGAACATTTCTCAGGGATTTCGGCAGCAACGCCCGCTCTGCGCTCCCAGAACTCCCTCTCACCGCCGCAGAACCGCAGACGGTCAGCCAAGCCAACACAACACTCCTGCCATACCTTTCATTCACACGCACGTGCACACACACGCGCGCATGCATGCATGTGTTGCACGGAGAGAGAGAGAGAGAGCGAGAGAGAATAGAGGGAGAGAGAGTACATTTGTTCATCTGGGCGCATGTGAGCGCGCGCGTGTGATAGAGGTGGGAGGGGTTGGCCTCATTCATCAGGGACAGTTATCTTGGCTCCGACTCTAGGCTTATTCTTTTCAGCATTTTACTTTAAAATCACACACACACACACACACACACACACAGAGTCCTGTGACTGGACCGGGCCGGGCCGGGCCGGGTTGGGGTACTGTGGTTGAATGCCTTTCTAGTCATGCTCCATATAGACAAGCCTCTGGCCTTCTTTCCTACTACTGGCTCCCCCAGCCTTTGCACCTGTGTCTGGGAGCTTTTTTCAGCCCACCACACTGCTGCGAGGGATAAAAGTGTAAATGTTGTGGAGAGGGATTTGAACCACATTCTGGTGATGAGGTATGGGCCCGTCTGGTTCTCTTAAGCCCAGATGGAAGGGTTCAGAACAGGGACTGCGGCACATCTTGCACCAGAAGAACCCGTTTCCATTCCTCACAGAAGAAGTCTGGTTGGACAGCAGCAGCAGATCCAGAAGGTTCTTGTGGATTCTCCAAAGATGCTGAGATGAACTTACATCTAAAGAGTAAATGAAGTTAAACAAAGTTAATCTCAAACTTCTCTTAATCTTCACTCAACAGGTTTAAATCGGTTGGCGGTTACCTTTACCTTAAAGCGACATATTTGTGTTTTTATTTTATTTTTTTTAGTGATATAACTTTATGTTTGTTACACAATGACATCATGAAGCTTAAACTTTTTTTTTTTACAAGATCTAGTCAAGTTAACACAAACTGAATGATCCTGAGTTTTTTACTTGTTTATCTTGTTTTGTCTCCACCCTTACTGAAAACTGTAAAAACTATACGGAAACTTAAAAACATATCACAGTTACAACAGTTTGAGCTCGGCAGGTTTTTATTGGATTCTTTTAATCATATTCTATTAGTAAATATATACATATATATATATATATTTTGAGCTCTGAGCGATTCTGTTGGACTAACTTGATTTATCTGAGTTAGATTAACTCCATTTAATAGGACAACTTTACTACAGCAAAAAGGTTGGATCTAATCCAAATAACTACATTCAATCAACCTGAATAAATCAAATTGAATGTAATCCAAGTAATTTAGTTTTATCAAACCTAATAAAACAAGTTGGATCTAATCCAAATAATTAAATTGAATAAACCCTAATAAAATAAATTGGACCTAATCCAAATAATTAAATTGCATCAACCCAAATAGAAATAACATTTGAATCAACCTGAATAAATTAAATTGAACCTAATCTAAGTAACTAAGTTTAATCAACCCTAATAAATTGAATTGGATCCAATACAAATAACAAAGAAACATAAACCCTGAAACATTAATTTGATCCAACTCAGGTCCATTAAGTTAGAACAAGGTAATTTATTCATGAGTCTTCTTTTCTTTGGGATCTTCCCTTTTCTTGGTGGGGGGGTCGCCTCAGCGGATCGTCTCGTTATTCATATTGATTTGGAACAAGTAGCGTCATTTTTTTAATACGGAAAAAAACAAAAAACGGAAAAAGCACATGTAGGTCGGATGAAATACTCCCTTAAAAAAGATGAACCCAACAAGACAGAACGCGGCGCTGACATCTTCACATCTTCACATCTGGGGCCACAGACAGATTGAAAAACATGTTATTGTATAAAGAGTCCAACCTGCGACTGGTGTCGGGCCAAACACAGCTGTACCTGCAGAAATGATCTACTGCCAGTGGAGCCGGTGACAGTAGAAGATGTTTGACAGATGTTTCAGCACGCTGACAGATTTCATGCAACCCAAACATTCTCTGGGTTTGTGAGATGACGACCTCCTCATGCAGCTTATCCAGGAAAATAAAGTTTTCACACCAACCAGACCTTTTTCTTTTCCCTCTGTCTCCTCCATTCTCTCTCTCTCTCTCTCTCTCTCTCTCTCTCTCTCTCTCTCTCTCTCTCTCTCTCTCTCTCTCTCTCACTCTCTCTCTCTCTCTAATCTGCCTGGGTGTTTTTTATCTGCTCACCCTGTTCCTCCCTCTGTTTGTAGGCGGCGTATCGATCGGCCATGTCTTCTCCTCTGCAGCGCCTGCCTATTGATCCTTCGCTAAGACACACACACACACACAAACACACACACACGGACAAATCCTTGCATCGTGAATCTTTTCCATTCACCCACCCACCTCACGGAGGCCAACTCGGCCACACACACACACACACACACACACACACACACACACACACACACACACACACACACACACGCACACACACACACACACACACACGCACACACACACACGCACACACATACACCTGTCTTTGCATCTACGCTCACTTCTGCTGAATAGACTTGGCATTGATGGACGTTATGCCTTTGTGCTCTTCTAGCGACTCATTAAAGTGAATGAGACCCGTGTGTGTGTGTGTGTGTGTGTGTGTGTTTGATTGTGGTCCTGTAGCTGCTGTAGATTTGGGCCCAGTAGCTCTCTCCCTCTCTCTCTCTCTCTTTGACTGGGCCTGCAGGCTGGTCAATATGGCCATTCTGTCCAGCAATTAACATCGATCAGCACTCGTCAATACTGTCAGCGCCCAGACAAAGACCCAGGGTGCATTGCGTGTGCTTGCCCTTTCTCTATCACAGTCCAACAAATCCCTAAACAGCCTCTCATTCTCTGAGGGCATTCTGGCCTGACCCCAAAGTCACTGTGGAGGAGAGGCAGGCTGAGCTGGACTCTCTGTTATGGCTGAGTGGAGGGTGACGCTAATGCAGAACTCAAGCCGATCTGAGTTTCAGTTGTTGACTCGTTATGATAGCCGTGTGTGTGTGTGTGTGTGTGTGTGTGTGTGTTAGTGTGTGTGTGTGTGTGAAGGTGTGAGTCCTGTTTAAAAACTCCTTAGGTTGGATGCAGTCAAACACAAGTTGGCAAACAGATGAGATCCTCCCTCAGCCACGTTGAAAAAAAGTGAAACAACTGTTTTCTCATTTCAAAATGCCTCTAATAGAATCAAATTTTGTATTTATTCTATTCTAAAGTAAAAAAAAAAAATTCTCCATTTTTCCATTTTTTTCATATTTAAATTTTTTTTTTTTAATTACATTTTTTTTTAATTTTCTTTATTTAAAAATAGAATGACATGGTTTCAATTTCAAACGTATTTTTCTTTAGAAGGTAGTAAGTAAATAGCTGTAAAAAAACAAACAAGTAATTTATATACAGAAACAGTAATTTCACCTCATGTCACATGACCAAACCGTTCAAGAGTTCGACTTTTAAATTAAAGCAGTTAAAATATATATATTTTTTTACGACATCAACGATTCGCTATAGAGAAGCTAACTTGAAGCTAGCAGCCTATGCTAACTCTTTCTTCATCCAGCCGCACATTTCTTACGTTCTGGGGAAGAAAGAAAATTAGTAACTGCAAAAAAACGTCCTAATTTTACACTGCAAAAACTAAAATATAACTCTCTAATCTAGTTTAAATACATGAAGTAGTTACACAACATGGAATAAGTTAAATATAACTAAAATATACAACTACAATAAAGATGTGTGAGGCAATAATAAATACAAAGTTACTTTTGAGGTAAAAAGAAAAATACATTTTTTAGCATTGCTGAATTATTCTTATTAGACTTTATTCAGTTGAATCGAGTCACTAATAAGAACTCACATGCTTTAATATGCAAAAAATAAAAAATCCTACTTATTGAACCTCCTCTTCTTTGGCCCCTTTGGGCCTGTGGTGTCCCACAGGGCTCCGTCTCCGGCCCCTTGTAGTTCAGCACAAACACGTCTCCACCGGGTCGTTTCATGAACTTGTTCAGTCACAGTTTTCCGTCAGAAGTCTCAAAATGAGCTCGACCAAACATCTGAGCGGGACTTGAAAGCGTTAAATATGTGTCATGTGACCTCCGGCGCTGTGGTGCTGGAGGGATAATATTTTTACACGATATATAATATGATTGTGTCGATGTTAACGGCCTCAAACGTGCTAATTTAGCACTTTAGCGGCGTTTCCCCGAGTGAACCCCGGGCGAGTATTCATTTCAGCTCGGAGGGGGTTGAATGTGCGATTGAAAGTTTGCGGTGAGGAAGAGGAGGAGGAGGAGGAGGAGGAGCTGGGGCAGGCCGTGTTTTTGTGCGGGGTCACCTGGAAGGGAGGGGGTGCCGAGTGTGGATCTGATTAATACCTGCAGACGTGAAACTTCAGATTCAGGCGTGAGGATGTCGGGCTAACGTTGGAAATCCCAGCTCTGTTAATCGTGGGTCGAGTTTGAAAGTTTTCCTCATGAAATGGTGAAGACGAGGGGGACGTCCCTCCGGTGACAGGGGTCCTGAGCAGAGGTGAGGAATGTGTGCTTTGAAATCAGAACCTGTTGGCCACTTGTCTGCAGAAGGAGCAGGAATGAATTAAGCTGTTTGTGCAGCGGAGCGACGAATACGAGACGAAGAGCAGAATATTGTTTTCATTAGCAGCGGTGTCGGAAAAGCCCCGCCTCCTCCCGCCGGACGGGACCCGTCCAGTGAATGTGAGCCTTTCATCTCGTCCGTCCCACAATCCAATGCAGCTGCTGGCAAGAGGCGGCGGACTGTGACTAAGTACTTTTACTCAAGTACTGCGGGGGCAGATAGTAACTAAGTACTTTTACTCAAGTACTGCGGGGGCAGATAGTAACTAAGTACTTTTACTCAAGTACTGCGGGGGCAGATAGTAACTAAGTATTTCTACTCAAGTTCTACAGGGACAGATAGTAACTAAGTACTTTTAGTCAAGTACTGCAGGGGCAAATAGTAACTAAGTACTTTTACTGAAATTCTGCAGCGGCGGTAAGTAACTAAGTACTGTAACTGAAGTACTGCGGCATCGGACAGTAACTAAGTACTTTTTGGAATCTCACAATCTTCAGGAACACATGACCCAACGGGCCGGAGCCAAGAACCTCTGAAGGTCCGACAGCAGCAGTGACCATCTGAGAGTCGGACCCGAGTTTCCATCCCGTTCTCTGCAACCACTCATCCCGATCAGGGTCACCAGGGGGGTGGAGCCTAATCCGGCCCACAGACGGAGGGCGCAGCATCACGGTGGGTCGTCACTTCACAGCGTAAACACGCCACCCATCCATCCACCCACCCACCCACCGACCCATCCATCCATCCATCTATTCATCCATCCATCCATCCATCCATCCATCCATCCACCCACCCACCGACCCATCCATCCATCCATCTATTCATCCATCCATCCATCCATCCATCCATCCATCCACCCACCCACCCACCGACCCATCCATCCATCCATTCATCCATCCATCCATCCATCCATCCACCCACCCACCGACCCATCCATCCATCCATCCATCCATCCATCCATCCACCCATCAATACATCCATCAGAACCGGATCAGATGGTGGACCATGTCAGCTGGTTCCCTGCAAACATCACAGAATCCCTCCAGGACGTTTACAGAACCCGATTCTTGAACAGTTTTTCATCCAGATGCCACTAACGTTCTGGATCTGTGTGAGAACCTGCAGCAGTCGTGAAGATCCAGAGTAGAACCGGACCATTTATTACCCAGTACTTCTTTTTACGTGACCAGTGTTTTATGAATGCTGCTGGTTTTATGTCGACCAAAAAAGAAAACGGTTCTGGTTCTGATTGACTTCTGGGGCTCGAAACTACGACTTTGAATCCTCCTGCTTCTATCTGGACCACCCCTGTTGAGCCCCGGGGCCCGGAGACGCTACGTGGGTCGCAGCGAATACGAACAAACTCCCAATGGACCTTTTCTACCGCGGGCCGGTTCCACACGTTAATTGCTTCTGACCAATGAGGTTGTAGATAAATACGCAGCAGTCAGTGACCGGGTGGATGTTTGTTTGATTCTGGTCCTTGTGGTTCTGTGTGTTTGCTTGACTGAAGGCGTCTTGACCCTCAGCGACAGACGGAACCGGGCGGCGTGTTTGGAGCTTGTGGCCGTAGTGTGAACGCTTAACGGGAAAACCTGCAAAACCTGTGTCAACAAGAGTACGCAAACTTGTGTAGGTGTGAGTTATCTAGACACAGCCACAGTGTGTGTGTGTGTGTGTGTGTGTGTGTGCATGTGTGCGTGTGTGTGTGTGCATGTGTGTGTCTGTGTGCGCATGTGTGTGTGTGTGCATGTGTACATGTGTGTGTGTGCGTGTGTGTGTGTGTGCATGTGTGTGTGTGCATGTATGTGTGTGTGTGTGTGCGTGTGTTGGTTTGTGTGTGTGTGTGTGTGTGTATATATGTGTTTGTGTGTGCATGTGTGTGCGTGTGTGTGCGCGTTTGCATGTGTGTGTGTGCATGTGTGTGTGTGTGCATGTGCGTGTGTGTGTGTGCGTGCGTGTGCATGAGTATGTGTGTGTGTGTGTGTGTGTGTGTGTGTGTGTGTGTGTGTGTGTGTGTGTGTGTGTGTGTGTGTGTGTGTGTGTGTGTGTGTGTGTGTGTGTGTGTGTG
>VRLP01003655.1:0-60778 GCA_009660295.1 Lophius piscatorius | reverse complement strand
GGGGAGATGATGATGACGATGAGGATGGAGAGGCTGCGGAGGAACATGTGTCAGTTTTTATGTAGATTTGCGTGTCATCAGCGTAACAATGGAATGAGAGTCCGTATGGACTGATGACACGGCCAAGGGGGAGCATGTACAGTATGAAGAGAATGGGGCCAAGGACTGATCCCTGGGGGACCCCACAGGTGACGGTGTGTGTCCGGGACCTTGAACTTCCAAGGGAAATTTATTCTGTTTTGTCGGTGAAGTAGGTTTAAAACCAGTTTAGGGCGGTGGCAGTGAGTCCAGTGGTGTGATGTAGGCGGTGTAGGAGTATTCCATGGTCAACAGTGTTGTAGGCAGCAGACAAATCAAGGAGAATCAAGGTGAACCAGCATCTGCTGCCATCCGTAGGTCGTTTGTGACTCTAAGCAGAGTTGTTTCTGTGCTGTGGGCGGAGCGGAAACCAGACTGAAAGGTTTCAAAGAGGTTGTTGTATTTGAGGTGGTTCTGGAGGTGGGCAGCAACTACTTTTTCCAGAACTTTGGAGAGGAATGGGAGTTTGGAAATGGGCCTATAACTTGCAAAAACTTCTGGATGGAGAGTGGGTTTTTTGAGGAGTGGTCTGATTATGGCGGCTTTTAGTGCAGATGGAACAAAGCCAGCCCGAAGGGATGGGTTTATTACAGCGGTGATCAGGGGACTGATTGAAGAGATTTCACTAAGCCTGTAGGAAAGGGGTCGAGGGCACAGGTGGAGGGTATCATTGTCCTGATGATATTCTCAACCTCTTGCATCAAGGACACGTCCAGCTGCCTTCATTTCCCGTAGCTCGCTGGTGAACCAGGGGGCTGAGCGGGAGAAGGTGACTGTTCTAGTTTTTACAGGGGCGTGACGATCCAGGATGCTACTCAGGGAGTTATTGTAGAAATCCACTGAGTCATTGGCTGGTACAAAGTTTGCAGAAAGAAGATGCTGGAGGTCGACTGTCATGGTTTCTGGGTTGATGTGTTTCTAATTCCTGAAGTAGATTTGACGTTTGGACTTGGTGAGGGGGGACACAAGTGACAACTCCATGGAGACGGCCTTGTGGTCGGACACACCCAGATCGTACAGAAGAAGATTGCTGAGAGGAGCAGAGTCAGTGATAACTAGATCCAGAGTGTGCCCCATGGTGTGGGTGGGGACATAAACAAATGCCTGAGATTAAAACAATCCAGTAGTTGGAGAAATTTGGATGCAAAACGACATGCAGGGGAGTTGACATGAATGTTCATATCTCCAAGTATTATAATATTGGCAGAGGTTGTGCAAAAGGTTGAAAAAAGGTTCTATATCTCAGAGATGAAGGCTGGGTTTGGTTTGGGTGGTCGGTAGATTAGAAAACATGTTTTAGTTGTTGCAGTCGAAAGAAGTGTCCGCTCTGTCTCTGCCTTAAAAACATTTGCATTGTATCATTTGCATTGACAAATTATGTATGACTCACCATCATTTGAACTATTTCCTGCGTCTCCATGTGGCACTGGTTGTGTTATGATCACAAGGAATTGGCACACACACACACACACACACACACACACACACACACACACACACACACACACACACACACACACACAGTATCCCACCTTTTCTCTTGCGATGAAAGTTGTCAGTGAATGATAAGGAAAGTTATTAATGCCATTGGATGCTTTTCTGTTTAAAGTCGAAACAAAATGTTTCAGGAATAAACTATTTCTTTAAGATTCAAACTCGCCCCATTTCTCCTTTTTCTATTTCTACTTATTTCAACGCAGAAAAAGATCTGAAGACAACATGTGTGGTGGAGATGGAAGGGAACCAGACAGTTCTGCACCCACCCATCACCAACCTGAACAAAGGAGACCAGTAAGCCAGAATATTTTACTCACTATTTTTCCCGTTACAATCAGTTTAGTGCAAGCGTTCTGCTTTTGAAATCTGAGGCAATATATGGATTGTTTATAATTATTATTTTCTTGTATTGCTGTTAATGTTTTTTGGTCCAAAGCTAGAAACAGTGTGGCTAGAAACAGTATTTTGGTGTGGATTTGCGCCTGTCTCACACTACATGAACTGAAGTGATGAGTTTGGGGATTTAAGATTAAGCTTGACATAATGAATATAGGCATTCTGGTGAGGGACATTTAAATTACTTGTTAATCTTTTACTCAGGAGACTATATATTAACTGCAGGACTGAGACTTAACTCTTGACTTGTCATATTTGACTTTGGACTTGATTCTGGACTTGACAGTCTCGACCTAGGACTTGTTTGCCTTGACTTTGGTCTTGACGGAGCTTATCACTCTTTATTTGGTATTTATTTTTCTTGATCTGAGTCTTGTTGGTCATTTCAAGATACTTTGGATTTGTTGGTCTTGACTGAGACTTGGGTACTTGTTTGTCTTCCCTGAAGCCTTGAAAATGAACTTGTTTTTCATCACTCGGGGTATGACTCTGGACATGTCATTGTTGATTTAGGATGTGATTCTGGAACTTGTCATGCTTGACTAGTGGCTTGACTCTAGACTTGTCAATTTTAATTGACTTGGGACTCAACCCTGGACTTGTAGTTAGACTTGACCATTATCTTTCTTCTGGACTTGCCTCATGACTTAATCATTTTAATGAAGGACTTGTTAGTATTGACTTGGGACTTGTTTACGTTGAGTTTGGGTATGACTCTTGACTGACCAACCTTGACTTTGGATTTAATCCTGAGCTCGTCAGACTTAAATTGGTACTTATTGGTCTAGACTTGGGAATTGCCTGTCTCACGAGAGATTTATTGGACTTGACCTTGGACTTGTTTTTCTTGAATTTGTGTTTTACTCTGGACATGGCTTTTTTGACATGGGACATGACTCTGCACTCGTTGTTCTTGACTTTGGACTTGACTTTGTACTAGCAATCAGACTAGATTTTTATCTTGGCTATGGACTTGCCTGGTAACTTATTGCTCTTCACTGGGTTTTGCCATGTTCCTGGTTGGTTTTGCCTTGGAAGTTGGATTTCAATTTGTTGGTTTGAGTGGGGGCTTTCTGTTTTCAATGGAGACCTTTTGGACTGCTTATCTTGACTTGGGTCTTCACACAGAAGTTGTCATTCTATACAATGACTTGTATAGAATGACAACTTCTATATAGAATGACAACTTCTATACAAGACCTTTGCAATTTTTGTCTATTGTAAAAATTGCAGTCGCCCGATGTAGATGGCAACAATGAATAACCACTAACTAGAATTTGGTTCAATGCAGTTGTGGGTTAAAGTTCCACAAATAATATTTCCTCAGGTTCACAACCAGAAGAGCTGAGCAGACATTAACCAGCTAGTCTGGTTGGTGGACAGTTGTCAGACAGAAGCTCCAATCTAACTTCTCCTTCAGTTACGCCTCCTCATGTGTCCTCCCAATACCATTACTCTCTTTACAAAGGGTCTGTTTCAGCCCAGCCCTGCTCAGGTTGTCTAACCAAGATCTAAGGAGATGATTGTCAAGATTTACCTTAAAGTCTATGAGTATAATAAACAATCCTTGCTGTCAGTCAGGGTACCAATTATATTTACTTTAATAATATGATTTACATTGATCATGTAGGCACCCCTCCTGATATTGGAGAATAATAAAACTTATATACTATATAATACTTGCCGTTTTACGCAGGATTTCTAATTAGTCAGCAGCACCGTCTGACAGGTTTCAAGGACTTAATATTTTCTTTCATGTATCAGCCGTGTCCCATATAGGGAGGCCTTTTTTCATTGCAGTCCCTTTTCAGAAAATTAATATGTCTGCGTAAGTGTTGGCTGAGTGTATGGAGAAATGTATGGTATTATACTTCAAAGGAGGATATCCTGGAGATAGGTTAACCATAGTATGACTTAAGTTTGAACGATTTTACCATAGCAGATATAACCATTTTAACATTGCAGATAACTGGAATAGTTATGCTAAATGATTCATTAACGTATCGTTAATGAATCTAAATTTTGGTTGAATTCAAATGACTATCTGAAGATGTGTCTGGAATTGCGTATAGCTTTAATAGTGAATGAACAATTTATGGGAGTTAACATCCAGTGGTTTGGTGTTGAACCCCACTCAGTGGGCAACAACTACAAGTACCTTTTCAACTTGTTAGATACTAGAACTGCAATCCCCTCGAAGATTGCCGGCTATTGCAAGAAACTCCATTAAGTAGAGCATGCTGGGGGAAAAAATAAAAATGGAGGGCGGTTATTGACTTAATGTTGACTCAAAGCCAGTATTACTGATTTTTCTGCTGGGATGCAGCAGAAAAAAGCTTTAAAACAACATTGGAAAAGGAGGAGTTTGATAAATGATCAACACACTTTTGCAATACAGCATCAGTACATAAAATCACTTTAGATTTTTTACTAATCTATAAATTTACCAGATTTATTTAGTAGTTAAAATATACAAATCTGGTAAATCCTTAAGGCAACAACTTGCCTCGAGGATTTTTAGTTATCAAGTTATTCGACTTTTAGAGGAATCGTTTCGGCCCTAGTGGCCTGGTCTGAAGAATCACGTTTTCTCTTACATCATGTGGATGGCCAGGTGCATAATCGTCACTTACCTGGGGAAGGGATGGTACCAGGAAGCAGTATGGGAAGGAGGCAATCTGGGGAGACACTGTGATGCCTTGGGCAATTGTTTGCTAGGAAACCTTGGATCCTGCCATTCGTTTGGACCAGACCAAGTTCAGCCCTTCATGGAAATAGTATTCCTTAATGACAGTGACATTTTTCAGCAGCATAACTTCCCTCCTCAACTTCCACCATTTGGTCCTCTACCTTTGCATTTTCCCTCTTTTGTACCAACAGAGTCATCCTACATATTACCATTCTTTGCTGTCTGGCTATGTTCTCATCCTATCACCTTGTTGGCTCCAATCTCTTTCAGATTGCATCTTCTGTATAGGATGTAGTCTACCTGCGTGCGACTACCTCCGCTCTTATATGCCACCTTGTGCTCCTCCCTTTCCTTGAAATAGATAATTCACCAGAGCCTTTTCCATTCTTTTTGCAAATTCAACCACCATCTGTCCCTCCATGTTGCTGTCCTTAACACCATAACTGCACATCACCTCATCATCTCCTTTGTTCCGTTCACCAACACGACCGTTGAAGTCTGTTTCAATCACCACTCTCATCCCTGGGAATACTCTCCAGCACTTCATCCAACTCACCCAGAAATTCTCCTTCTTTTCCAACTCACAAGTAATTTGTCGGACATAAGCTTTGACAACATTCACTTCCAAATTCTATCTGCATAGTCATGACTCTGTCCGACACTCTTCACCTCTAGAACACTCTTCACATACTCCTTCAGAATCACCCCTGCCTCATTTCTCCTTTCATCTACACCATAATAAAACAGTTTTTACCCTTCTCCAATTCTAGCCTTGCTGCCTTTCCACCTGCGCTCTTGGACACAGACCTCCTTCTCTCCATCATATCATCTAGCTCTCTACCTTTTTCTGTCATTGTGCCAATATTAAATGTTCCCAATCTAACCCCTACAATGCTGCCTTTCATCACCTCTCGCTATTTCCTGGTACGTCTTCCGCCTCTCAAACTTCTTTTTCTTGCCAGTGGCGGATGTTTTTAACCTTGGCTCTGACCTATTTGGTTTGGAAATCAGTTTTATGTTCCTCATATTGATTAGGCATAGGTTTAACATGGGATGGCCTTCCTGACACAACTCTCACCATTTTCCAAGATTGGGACCGGCACTGGAAGTACACTGTCTTGTGCCCCTTTACGGTTGTGTAAGCCATCACACAATATATATATGCAATGTAAATGGCTAATTGATATATATGTCAATGGTAATTTTTTCCACCTGAAAAATGCTGCCGAATTAAAGTCATTTTTATCTAAACAAGATGCTGTGAAACTAAATAACCAAAAGGCCTCAGTCCTGAAGCTAGTGTCCTACTTAGACCAAAATTAGAGAAAATTATGCTCCCAGTTTTGGTAGAGTTGAACAAGCTTTTCATATATACAGTAAATCTTAACTTGTTACCTCATCACAGGCCTTTGGTGTCCTCTTATTACCACACACCTGTGATAAGGCGACTAAAAAGGGATTTAGTCTTTGTCAACATATTCTGTGTATTTTATCACCATTTATTAAGTCGTTCTTTTTCCCCACTAGAGTCAACCAAAGGTCAGGAATGACTTAAATTCTCATTATAATGTATAAGTGTTTAATATATTGTTTTTAAGTCACACATTGCCCTTTTGCAGTGGTTAGGGCTCTCTCTGCCTGGTGTACATGCATTTGCTGGATTGACTTTAAAATTAGATATCGTTTTCTCTGTGTTCTCTTACGGTTTTCGCCTTTGACTACTGCTTCGGGTCAATGGATGAATCACAGAAGGGTGCTGGTTAGTACTTTTATGTTTTGTCCTCCACTTGATTTGCATTCTGGTTTTAGCAGAGTGTGACTTCAAAGCATGGTGACTAATTTTTGGAACTTGATGGAACTTTTCCTGATATACAGTTTTTTTATGGACTCGAAGAAAGTGAGTGTTCAAGGGTACAGATGAACAGATACCGGCTTGTTCCCTCTCATATTGGTTCTTTGGTCATGCATATTGTAGTAGAGTTAGAACCAAACATATGTGAGAGGTATAAATAGCTTATCAGCGTGTGTGAGATATTTAATCTGAATTAACTGGCCATCATGTCTACTCTGAGCTGTGAGTCTTATCTTAACAGACAGAATAGTAGGTCAGGTCTGTGCACAAAGAGCCACAGACCAATATTTCTGTATTACAACAATGCCTTTGTAGTTATTTTGAAAATAGCCTTTATGTTGGATTCTTAAAAACGGGTCTTAAAAAGGTTTGTGAATAGGTCAGGATGTAGTGTTGCAGTGCCTTGGGGAGAGTCTGCTGGATAAGGCCTTCATGTGTTACAATGTTTGCATTTTTGCTTATGGACAGACATGTAAGAAAGAATCTTTAGTATTGTTGCTTCTTTAGTGTGTTTTTATTATGTTGTTGCTATACCTAAAACATGTAAGGGCATTTTCATTACAGGAGCTTATAGCAGGCTATTGTCACTAATAAACTAAAAGCAGAAGAAAAGCAAACAAAGTTAGAAATTAGCCACGATAGTATATGGGGAGGTGAGCTGTGATGTAAATAAATACCGATGTGGTCCAAGAAAGAAATCAAAAGTCAACTGAAAAAACAAACATAACGTTTTCTGTGAGAATGAGTTAAAGTGGATACAAGAGGAGAGACAATATAACTGCAAAGAATATGCAGCAGCGGTGTGCACCTATCAGTCATAAAGTTGTAACCACTGACAGGTGAAGTCCGAATTACATTGATAATCTCATAACAGCACCTTTCAGTGGGTAGGATACATGGTAGAAATTATTCCAAAGCAGAGTTGGACTATACTCTCTGGGCTTGATAGTGTTTATATCAAAGAATGTTCTCTGGCCTCAGCTTGAGAAGATTGATTTTTCTTCATTGATATTAGCTTCAGATTTTTTGAATTCATTGTCATGTACGGAAAAAATATTTTCAGGACTCTCCAGGGCCTCATTTCTAAAACTGTGCATAGGATTTGCGCCACAAGGTGGCGTACGGACACAACATAGGATGAATTTATAAAACTTTGTGCATGCAGGTCCTACACTAATTTCCCTTTATAAATCACCACACTCAAAATGTTGCAGAGAATATGGGGGCTTCATGCAATTCCCACCGTTGTCCATAAAAAGCCAGTGCAACTCCTTTAATTGATATTAATGACTACTGATTGATGATGTCAAGGACAAAGGTGCTGTTTGGAGGACAGACTGTGCTTGTTTGAAACGGCATGAAGGTCTGAGAGATCCACGAGATGCAGTCTAGCTGCTGCCTCAAATGGTTGGACTGACAAGTTGATAAAAAGATATTTTCCTCTTTACTCTCCAAATTTACCTAAACGTCAAACCTTTAAATATTTCTGTCGTATCGATGTCAGACTTTGGCTGAAATTAAAAGAAAGAAGTCGGCCGACTTGGGGAAAAAAACAACCAGCAAACTGTGCCACACAGAAAGCATCTGAGCCTAAGGCGGGGCCCATTTTTTTCTTAATGAGAAATTAGTGGGGGGTTTTGCCGAATCCCTCTTGAGTGGAGTAATGGATGGAGGGGGACACAGATGATGTGTGTGAAGCACGGGAAAACTAAATATTTGGTATTTCTTTGTTTTATGTATTTGGTATTTCTGTATTTTAAATAAGTGTAAACCAAAGACCCACCCTCAAAGACTCACACTGCCCTTCACCTGTTAGACATCTTGTCCTCTTGCTCTACAGTTCCATCGAAACCCATAATCCCACACTCAAATTCAGTTTCCTTCCATGGGCCATTAAACACCTACAAAAAATAACCTGTGGACAATATTGTTCCCTGCAATAATCCCTTCTTTTGCAACTGTTTTATCACTTATTTCTATATTTTAAGTGTGATACAGTCATTCTGGTGCAATAGGCTGTTCAAGTGTAATAGGCTAAAACCAAGAGCAACTAAGCTACCTCCGCTGAAGCGTATTTGTAGTACTCTTATTGTAGCGTCGTCTTTATTGGTTGTTTTTTTTCCGGGGTACTTTCTTTTCTTTTTATCCTGTTTGTGTCCTTTACCTCTGTTTTTTAATTGGCCAACCTGGAGCAGCAATCCTAATTTTGTTGTGTTCTAGCTATATAATGACAGTTACATTTCTTATGTCTTCTGTTCAAGTTCTGTTGAAAGAAAACACAAATACAGAAATGTACTAAAACTAGAACATTATTTACTAATTCACTTCATTCACCTTGCCATTTGTATTTCTTGTTGGTGCGTATTCCAGTGGGGTCAGTAGTGATGCAGAGGAACGAGGTGTCCCCCCAGCCTCGGACAGCAGCCTGACAGTTGCTGTTTTAAACATGACAAGTTTAAACAGCAATAAACAAAATAACAGAGGAGTTGCTTCTTCCATTGACCACATTGTCCAACACTGCCAAATCAGCTACTGTGCATAATTAACCTGTGTGATTTCAAGCATTTTGATACCACTAATAATAATATTAATACCAAAAGACAATTTATAAAACATGATATAAGATAATAAACTGGGGTCATATCCACCTGACAAAGGCATCGGAAACATCTTCATCGCTAGCATTGATTCTACTAGTTCATTGTTTTATTTATGAATTTCAACAACATATAAATATTTTTTCGATACGGCAGAAATATTTAAAGGTTCGTTTGCAGTGAAAGATATGTCTTTAACTATTTTACAGAAAAAATCAATCTGATACTTATTTGATTTGATTTGTTGTTTGATTGAATTTCCCAGTTCTTGTTTCATCCTCTTGCCATCTGAGTGGTAGTTTTCCCCATTTCTCCAATATCTGAGCATATGCATGGGTCAGAGTTTACACGGGGGACTGCACATTCTCCTATTAAGTTTGCTTTCTATAAATCCAACGGATTGCGCTAAAAGTGGCGTACACCTTTTGTGCGTATGCAGCATTTATAAATGAGATCTGTATTAAACTGCTGCAAGATTGAATCTTTTTTTAAATTAATTATCATTGTCTTTCTCAGCCCCAAATTGCTTAATTTCTCCTTCCCTGATATAAAGACACTATCTCTGAACTAACTTTTTACATTTTCATGTCTGTAATGAATTTTACTCTTGAATGATAAATGGGACTTACAGTATGTGATCAGAATATGAAGCTTCATGTATTTACAGACTCTACTATCATTTAAGGTTGTTTTTAATTCCTCCTTTCTTTCGGTTCCCTCCTTAATATTGCTGGTTGTTTTTTTTGCTTGATAATAGTACGCCGATAACAATCTTCAGGCTTTGGGAAGTCATACACCATGATGGGCTCAGTGGAGCAACCTGGACTCATCCAGAGAGAGAGAGAGCGAGAGAGAGAGAGAGAGAGCGAGAGAGAGAGCGAGAGAGAGAGCGAGCGAGAGAGAAAGAGAGAGAGAGAGAGCGAGAGAGAGAGAAACCTGCTAAACCCTAAAGGCTGAGAAACTGGTTGAGCTAGTAGACTTTAAAATGAACAGTCACTAAGTTCAAAGTTGGAGAGAAATAGCATTATATTTAGGATGGTTTGCTTTATACTTTGAAAATAATGAGCATTATGCCAATGAACAACTCTGTCTTTTCATACAAACCACATTAAAACTACCTGAACTCTTTTTCACACTTTTCTTTCCTTTTGCAGTCATAACAACCTTTGTATTTAAGTCTGATGCAGTGCTTTGACATAAGATAAACATTTTTTTTTACATAGTAAAATTATTATCCTTCCCCTTTTTAATTATTTATTAACTCAATATTTAACATGCATCACTAACTTCATCATATGAATAACTTAATTTTGATCTTAAGGCTGGCTGTATTTATTTATTCATTCATTTATTCACTTGGAAAGGAAGAAACACAACTTTCGAGTTTCAATTCTCATGTTTTCAGTGGAATGGGACAGAATCGGCCTGAAGAACAGAATTAGTAGCAGTCTTCTCTCGGTAGAAGTCGGCAAACATTGAGAGAGAGAGAGCACAACTTTTTTGGGCTTGATATTGATGCTTGTCTCGCTTGACTGTGGCCAACTACAAGGTACGCCCTCATGAACTCCTTTCTACTCTTTAGTTTTCATCATTTTGTGCTGCCGAGGTAAACAAGTTATTTTATATATGTAAGTACGGGTGCAAGACATTTGCTTGTTTGTGGCATCTGTGTCTCTGACAGGACATAGAGTCTCTGATGTCGGAGGGAAATAAATCTCGCACACCAGCAGCCACAAATATGAAGAAGAGAGCAGCAGATCCCAAACAGTGTTCAACATCATCTTCACACAGACACTCCTCGACCCACAGTTTGGGCTGGGATGATGATATTTCTGATAACCACAGTGAATGTTGATATACATTTTTGATAACTGATTTGACATGATTTGCAAAAATGGAAATAGTTTTAAATTATTATTAATGTTTTCTGCAAGGTAAATGTTCACAAATACATGTTACCTTGAGTTTTGTGTCACTATACATTGAGAAATATAGATGGAGAGATTTAATGAATGGAATTAAATCTCATCATGCATTGTAATCTGTGTTGACGTGTGTCTGCACCAGACATGTGGTGAGAAGGTGAGCAAGCTGAGTCTGGTGGATCGGGCCGGCAGCGATGGGTTAAGCTTCATAGTTAAACAGTAAGGCAGTGGAACCAAAAAACATTAAATGATCATATGTTATTATATTCATAAATCCGAAAGGAGCTATTTTTTGTTTTACTGTTAAAACTATTGTTTGGGACATAGCGTGATCATCCATTTATTGGTAAGTCTGTGTTTCAATCCCCTATCCCTTCAGTCCACAGGTCAATGTGTCCTTGAGCCAAGAAACTGTCAAATTGTTTTCAGTGTCTGTTCAATCTCAGTGCAAGTGATGTTGTGAATGGTTACACCTGCACTGTATCCATCCATTGCTTTGGTTGTGTTTGTGAATGATTTTGTGGGTGGTTATCTCTGGGGCTGTACATGGGCGCCTTTTAGGGCAGCATCTGACATCATTATAGGAATATGTGTGAATGGGTTAATGCTAGCTCATGTTTTGAGTAGTCAAGCATACTCCAAATTTGCTGCAATCATATATTTTTGTCCATTCATTATCCTCCTCAATGATGCGATCTTCACATATTTAACAACAAAGCGAGCAATCTACCTATCTGCCTGCACATTCTATAAAAATGTTTGACACCGTTCATATGATCTCTTTCAGTCTTGGTACATGAATCGATAAAGTTCCTGTGTGCATCGATTTTAGGGCAATTTTCCCAACTCTTTCTGTAGAGGCGTTGGAGATTTCATTATCCACAATCAGAGAAGTCCGTAAATAATAACTGCTGGCCTTCTGCAGGGAAGTTCTGCAGAGGGAGAAGAACACAGAGTTTCTCTCGTCTCTCTACAATAGATCAAAGATGCTCCTCAAGTCTGTGTAAAAATCAGGTGAACCTTCACCCCTTCAGAGTTGTCCAAAACCCTTATTCCCTCAGATCCCCCCTCATTCCCCCTTAAACTATGATTTGTTTTGTTTAGTCATGTTTTGATTGATTTGGGTCAGATTTGTTTAATCTGGTCTAGTCCGGTTGGTTTAGGTCTAATTGTATTTAGCTTGTTTCATTGAGTTTGGTCTAGTCTGGTCAGGTCGGGTTGGTTTTGGTTTGGCCTAGTGTGTTCTGGTCTGGCTATGTTGGATGGATGTGGGCTGGTGTTGTTTAGTGTTTTCAGTGGAAATGTTACTCTGTACTGGTCGACTGCCCCGAGACATAAGTATGTTGTTGGGAAGCCGAGTTTGGTTCTGGACTGAGAGGTTGGACATGAGATCAAGCCGGGTAGATTTTATTCTATCGTAGTTGTGTTTACCCCCTCGTGTATATTTCTGCTTTACTCAAGAGCCTTTAAGATATAAAAAGTCTTGACTTCGTTAAATTACGAATTTCGGACCAGGAACCCCTGCCGGGCCTTTAAATTTGCATGACCTCTTGCTGATGGACTTTTTCTGAGTCACTTCAGACAATGGCCTCTCGGAATTACTTGCTGCTGTGTCCTGGTGGATTTCCAAAGTCCTGAGGTACCCCCCATCCCCTGACTCTGGACCACTTCCTGTAATCATCCCCACAGGTGGTGGAGGCCCTCCTACACCAAGGAACACATCATTAGACCGGGCTTTCATCACGTCCACCTTGTTCCGGGCCTAAGGGCAGACTTTCTCTATTGAGGTGGAGGTGGAGGTGTTAATGTCTATTTCACACCAATTACAGAGGTGTAGACATGATGAGGTAGCAGGAGCATTGGTCCAGCTCTGACGTTGGATTCACCTAATGGGAGAGTCGGTCGGAGTCTTGAGGGGCAAAAGTCAAGCTAGTGAAAGCTGTAAATCCCCAAAGGAGGCCGACCTATAGGTCAGCCAGTCACGGTGATTAGAGGAGCGATCCACAAGATGTCAGAGAATGGGCGGGTGGCACAGAGGACCGCCCCATGCCCTGGAGGACAGACTCCCTTTGTGGATTTCATGGATTATATTGATAAAGATGATCTAACTCTATATTAATGCTGTTCCATTGGTGTGGGAATGGTGGCGTGAATGGTTACCGCTCCTGATGAGAAGGTGGCGCCTTGCATGGCAGCCTCTGTCATCACTGTATGAATGTTTGTGTGAAAGGGTCAATGTTGGTGTGAACGGGTGAATACTGACTCTTGTTGTAAAGCGCTTTGGGTAGTCCAGCAGAATAGAAAAAGCTCTACATAGCTACATTCCATTAACCATTAACCAATTGTCATGCAGAGCTGAGAAATGTCTGACGGAGGGAAGTGGTGGTCCAGGAACGCGATGGACCTTCAGACTGATCCAGGTTTCATATGGCCCAGAGAACATGAAGCTCTCAGAGGGTCTCCTCCAGCATCAGATGTTGTTAGTCTCCCTCATCTCCTGTCCTCTTCCTCACACTCAGAAGTGACCTTAGTCTCCTCCAGACAACTGTGTCCCCCCACTGAACCCCACACCCACCCCCTGGTCTAAGCTGAGGGGGAACAAGGACGCCACTTAAAGTGAGCTGGCCAAGATAGAGGCGTGGTCATCACCTCCTCACATTCACCAACGGCCCCTCAAATGAGGAGAAGTCAAAGACCTCCCCGCCCCCCTACTGTTGATCTGAGGTGAAGAATGGTGGTTGATTTGAAGCCAGGCCAGAGGCAGAGGATTGTTGGATGATCTCCGTGATCTCCACTCAGAGAAGAATGAGTTAATGTGTGATTAGGGTGCCGTTCTCCACCCTGAAGGTGTCTGCAGAGGCTCCTCCAAACAAACTGGGATTATTAGTCCTCCAACATGAATCATTGATTGTCGTGTTTGTTTGATTTTGGTCTCCAGAGTCCCGGTCCATCTTTCAAGTCTGTGGTTAAAAGGGACGGCAGTAGAGGCGTACGGAGGCTCCTAATGTTCTCTCTTGATCTTTTAATATTACCAGACCTTTCATTCCATCCTTGTCACCAGAAAGAGAAGGAAAAAAAAAACTTTGTCAGTCCTCTGTGTCTTTTGTTCTGCAGCTCTTTCTGCTTCCAGCCTAATCCCAGCCGATCCGCTCTGCTGGTCCACTGTTCTGCTGCTCTGCTGTCCGTGGGGTTCCTCTTTTATTCCTTTTCTTTTCCAAGCACAGAGAAGGTGTGGAGAGGAGCTCCTAATGGAATCTCCTCAGCAGACTCAGGTCTTTGTGTCCCTCATCAGAATTTCAGCTCTGGCTGTAATTAGAGAGGTGATTGCTGCCCGTGGAGCGTTTGAGGGACGCTGCTTCAAAGATCATGTCTGCGCTGGAGGAACCACAGACCTGACCTGTTCTGATGTATGAAGACAATAAAAAAGATCAGAGCTGGACCTGACAGGTCAGGACATAACCTGAACGAAAAACCTGAATTATGAAGAGACTCCTGCAGGAAACTGTTCTCAGAAGAACCCAGACAGAAAACAGAACCATAAATGAAGTTCATGTCTTTTCTCCAGCTTCACAATGTCTTCCAAATCTATTGATTTGCATAGACACTTCCAGGCCTGTGGAGCAGTGGTCCGGTGTGCAGACCACTGCTGTGTGCTGTTGCTGAGGTGATCATTATTAGCGTGATCTGGTCTCCATCTGGACCCAGTGGGTCCACGGCAGAGACCCTTTGAACGGATCTCTGCCGGGCTGATCTCTAATCTCTGTGGTTGTCTGTCCTAATTAAAAATCTTGGGGGGATTCTGGGGATCCGGGCCTCTGCTCTGCAGGAAATTATGATCGCAAACCTTTTCCTGTGGAGTTCTGGACTTGGCACTACAAAGTGAGGCAGGCCGCTGTTACCTGAATGGGCTAGAATGAGAGCAGACAGCCGCATCATCCCAGCTCTCAGTCCATCAGGCCGTGAACAAGTGGCCATTGTTGAGGCCAAAGACGGGATTAAGGAGGGTCTTCAAGGGCCCTGATTTTCATCAGAGAACAATGGTAGGGGGGCAGAACACTGGGGCCGGGTCTGAATCACACGGCCAGAGAGCTTCATGAAAAGGGGTTCGCCGCGAGCGCTGAGATTAAAGCAATCAGGTTCTTTACCCCTACTCTTTTGGGTAACTCCCCGCCACCACCCCACCCCAAGCTCGGCACAGTAATTTTAGCTCAAATAATGACCACAGCCCAAAACAGGTCCTAAAAGGGTTGACGGAGAAAGGTGTTTACTTTTCCTCCCTTTTACTTTGAGGGGGAGGGGTATGCGATCATCTGTAGTCTCGTCTGTGTGTAAGATTGAGGCGACATCAGACTTTGGCAGAGACCGGCGTTGGACCAGAGTCACTGCGAGGGATCAGGGGTTACGGATGAAAGTGAAGGCCGCCTCGTCTTGTGTCTTTGGCCGACGGCGTGCATCTGAGGGTGCCATTGTTGACATGGCCATTTGCATACATTTGGCAGGAGCAGCAGGAGGCAGAACAAGCCAAGAGGAGCAGCTCCCGTTTAAAATGGAGGCCAGACACTCAGGTGATCCTGGTGTTGGTGGGTAAATATCAACAGTGGCGAGTGAGGTCATAATGATGTCATAATGACAGAGTGACTGGGGGGGGGCTCTTGGCTGGCGGCATAGGGGTGTGCTCTCTCCTGACTAGAGACAGGTTTATTGGGTCTGATGAGTGCTAAGCTCCTGAACTGAGCCACAATGGACTCTGTGATCTCCCTTTGTGGCTCATTGGGTAGCGCTGGAGCACCCCCCACCCCCCTTCAGTCATTAGACAGACTATGAACAGGCCCAGCCAGGGAGGACGAGCCCCCCGCCACTTCATTACGAGCATTATGAAGAGGACCGGAATTTTCTTCTCCCTGCCTGTGTCCAGAATTCACAGCTCTGTTCATCACATAATTCACTTCAAGGGCCCTGAGGAGGCTGCAGCACTGCAAGACCGCATTAGACTCAGTCCTACCCTGTTAGACCCTGTTAGACCCCGTTAGACCCAGTGAGACCCTGTATGACCCAATTAGATCCAGTGAGATGCTGTTAGACCCCATAAGACACTGTTTGAGCCTGTAAAACCCCATTAGATCTCGCTCGACCCAGTTAGACCCCATGAGATCCCATTAGACCCGATTGAACCCCTTTAGACCTTGTCATACCTAGTTAGACCCCGTTAGACACCTTTAGACCCAGTTTGACCCCATCAGACCCAGTTAGACCCTAACAGATCCAGTTGAACCCCACCAGTTCCAGTTAAAAACCAATCAGACCCAGTTAAACCCCATTTGACTCAATTAGACCTTATAAGACGCAGTTTGATGCCATTAGAACCAATTAGAACCCATTAGACCCTATTAGACCCAGTTAGACCCGTTTTACCCAATTAGACCCCGTTTGACCCAGTTAGACCCCATTAGATGCAGTTGGACACCATTAGGCCCAGTTAGACCCAGGACAACTCTGGGAGATAATTCTATCCATCTTTTGGAATATCTGCAGAATAAGATGGGATTTGATGATGCCTGGCTTTTCATTTTTTCCTCTCATCTTTTACCAAGCTCTTCGATGTCCCACTGTTTTGTTTTTTTTTGTTTTTTTGGAGGGGTCTACTTCATTTTCCCCACAGGTTTAGGGTTAGCGTCCAAGGGTCCAGGGCCAGGAAGTCCTAACTCCTGTTTTGGAGCAGGCTGATCTCTGGACCCAAGGGTACTGGATCTCTTTGATGCTGGCTCTCTCTCCTCATTAACCTCCGGGCTAAATGTTTAGCCTACTCTGAAAGAAGCTGGGGGACCAGGAAGGTCTCAGACACCGCCAACTTCTTTGTGTCCCCATGTCTTTGAAACATTGTGGTCTTGGACGACTTGTTCGCGTAGGACAGCAGCTGAATACTGCCCTCTCCGCGGCTCCTCCAGCAGGAAGGCTTTGAGAAGGTCGCTCTGGAGATAAAGAAAAGTCCTTGACATTTCCCTCCAGCCAACGGCTGGACCTCCGTCTGAACCTCCTTCTGGTTCTGTGCGTCAGATCTTCTTACACTAACAATCAATAACTATAACAAAACTATCCAGCTGGGGGCATCAGAAGACGTTCCTGCAGCCAGGCTCTGAGTGTTTCCTCCTTCTACCATCAGTCAGTCCTCTACTATTCCTCAATAAGAGATTGGTGAAGAACCCTCAACAATCTAAAGATCTGCTTCATGGCAGGAGGATGGAGACAGAACTATAATATTCTGGGATTAGGTTGAAAGGATTGAGTTACATGTTCAGCTCTGAACCCAGGCATAATATAATGGCTGATATTGCAGCATTAGTTCTGAACAGACATGTCAAAAGTAGAAATACTCTTGAGTATTTCTGGGAAATCTCCTGAGGTCCACTAATCAAGTATCTGTAAATGTTGGTCTTCCTGGAGAAGTAGAAACTTGAAATACAGTAGTTCTGGAGGAATAAATAAGTCTTCATTTGGGTTGAAACGGCGCTGAGATGTTCTGTTGCCATGGTTACATGGGAACGGCTGCAGCTGTGTCTGTGTGTTAGAGAGAGAGAGAGAGAGAGAGAGACAGAGAGAGAGAGAGAGAGAGAAAGAGAGGGAGAGAGAGAGAGAGAGCCCTAGCATTCCTTTCTTACTGGGGTGGTGTGTGTGTATGTGTGTAGAGAGAGAGTGAGTGTGTGTGTGCACTAATCCGTGAAAGTTGCTCTGAACTGGCGGCCAACTATGTTCCCACTGAACCGTGGCCCGGCTATGCTTCCACCTGACTGGTCCATCCTCCTCAGAGCCAACTAGTCATCTTCTCTCTACCTTAAATACCAGCACTGAGCCCAAGACGCACCAGCTGCGACTGCCGACTTCAGCTCCGACCCAGCTCTTCCACCAGAGGACCGGTCCACAGAGATGATGCCTCCAGAACCGAGGACAGAGTAGGTGTGGTAGATGTCCTCAGATCCTTCTCTCCTGTCAGAAGAGGCAATGTGTTTATCTGGGCTAAGAGAGGGGACCATAAAGAGCCAGAAACTTCACTCAGAGACCGATTGGGACCACCTCAATCCCTCACACACAGTGGAGGCAGTCAGTGGTGGAAGTGGGCGGAGTCAGCAATGTTGTGAGGGCAAGGTGAGACAAAGAAGGGAGAGAAGAAAAGGTCCAGTAGGGGGCATCCTGCTCCTTCTTCTCTCTGCTGCTCCACATACAAACAGAGATTCCCATCGTTTTTTCTCTCAGATCAGAACCAATTGTCCTCAGGTAAAGAATGCTGCAGCCGAATTACAGCCATTCCATGGAGCAGTGGGTTGGGGGAGGGGGAGGGTGGGGGCGTCCCTCTGACGGGCCTCCGGACCCCCCCAGGAGGGAATGAAAAGTGTAACTTTAGCCTCCCAGCTGTATGTCTCAATTCATGGTCCTCCCCACAAAAACCTGCCTCCCACTCCCACAGTGTTCCCAGACTGCCGGGTCGGGCCTGGGTTGATTTATGAGGCGGTCCTGTGTCACAGACCCAGCATAGAAGGACCAGTTCAGACAAGATCACTGCAAATCCAGAGTAGATCTCACCGAATCCTTGTTCCCAACAAGTGTCCAAAATTATCGACTACATCAGAGTCAGGTACAGGACTAAAACCAGGTCCAGACAATGATGTTCAGGAGGTGAGTGTGTGTGTGTGCGTGCATGCGTGTGTGCGTGCGTGCGTGCATGTGTGTGCGTGCGTGTGTGCGTGCGTGCGTGTGTTAGCACTTTGAGATTTGATCCAAATGTAAAGTGCATTATAAATTAAATGTATTATTATTTATTATTATTATGTGTGTGTGTGTTTGTGGTTAAAGCTTGTGGTTAAAAGCCATTCTGTAACAGGAAGTGATGCAATAGCTATTCTGAACGTGTTTTGGTTACATCTCGCAGTCCATCTTAAAAGAAAAGCGCTGTGAGCTCACTTGACCTTTGGCCTTTTGTACATGCAGGGCAAATTGTAGTTGTTGCATCGGTAACGAGGAAGTAGGCAGAGCTTATCAAGAGCATGCATTTATGAATAATAAATTACATTTTATGTCGTCCTCTTTGGGCAGATAAATAATATCTCTCTTTGATTTCTTCAACAGGCCACGCCCTTTGAAATCCCACCTTCATGATTTATTCATTTACATTATGATTATTGTACTGTTATTATTTTTAAGTGTAAATAAAAATGTGAGCCGATGATGAAGCTTAAAAACTTGCCTCACCTTTCATCATCATGATCTAAACCCCGCCTCTGATGGATGTAAACGGGCCGGGGGGGATGTTAAATCAATCCTGTAGTCACCCTGATTTTTTGACATGTGTCAGGTTTTTTTTCACTCAATTTGACTTTATTGTTTATATAACTGTTTTCTTGTTCCAAACATTAATGTTCATCAAACACTCAGATAATCGGGATCATTAAAAAAGATGTATGTTATCAGCATTCTAAAGCATTTTAAAAAAACTATTCAGTTTCTATAAACAAGTAAACAAACTAAATAAATGGAAACTAAAATAAAATGACATTATAATTCTCTTATCTACATTCATAATAATTATGTATTTATTATTATTTTGTACATTAGAAGGTTGATCTTGTGTTTGATGATGCAACAGTTTTACAGTTATGTTTTTTAAGGTGAAGTGTTTTAAAAATGCAGTAATTTTACAGTGCTGTGTTTTTACAGACGTTTTACAATGCAGTGTTTTTCAATGAAGTATTGTTGCTGTGTTTTTCAGTGGGGTGTTTTTACAGTTCAGTGTCTTGCAATATAGCGTTTTACAGTGAAGCGTTTTACAAAGGTTTTTACAGTGAAGCGTTTTACAAAGGTTTTTACAGTGAAGCGTTTTACAAAGGTTTTTACAGTGAAGCCTTTTACTAAGGTTTTATAGTGAAGCGTTTTACAAAGGTTATTACAGTGAAGCGTTTTACAAAGGTTTTTACAGTCAAGCGTTTTACAAAGGTTTTTACAGTCAAGCGTTTTACAAAGGTTTTTACAGTGAAGCGTTTTATAAAGGTTTTTACAGTCAGGCGTTTTACAAAGGTTTTTATAGTGAGGCGTTTTACAAAGGTTTTTACAGTCAAGCGTTTTACAAAGGTTTTTACAGTCAGGCGTTTTACAAAGGTTTTTATAGTGAGGCGTTTTACAAAGGTTTTTACAGTGAGGCGTTTTACTAAGGTTTTTACAGTGAAGCGTTTTACAAAGGTTTTTACAGTCAAGCGTTTTACAAAGGTTTTTACAGTGAAGCGTTTTACAAAGGTTTTTACAGTCAGGCGTTTTACAAAGGTTTTTACAATCAAGCGTTTTACAAAGGTTTTTACAGTGAGGCGTTTTACAAAGGTTTTTACAGTGAAGCGTTTTACAAAGGTTTTTACAGTGAGGCGTTTTACAAAGGTTTTTACAGTGAAGCGTTTTACAAAGGTTTTTACAGTGAAGCGTTTTACTAAGGTTTTTACAGTGAAGCGTTTTACAAAGGTTTTTACAGTCAAGCGTTTTACAAAGGTTTTTACAGTGAGGCGTTTTACAAAGGTTTTTACAGTGAAGGGTGCAGTGATTTTACTGCGTAGTGTTTCACATTAGCGATGTTTCGTTTTTTAGTGCAGTGTTTTTACAGTGCAGTATGTTGCAGTGTAGTCTGACACCTTCATGTTTCTGCAGATGAAGAACTTTTCCTCCATCTGAAGGTTCTGAAATTCCTTCTGGTGTCTTGTGTTCCCGCTGATGGAGGTGACTTTCTTTCTCTTTTTTTTTAAGTCTCTCTGAGGGCAGGAAGAAAAGGAAAGTTTTTACAGTCCAGCAGTAAGAGAGGGAAAGTTTTAGAGTGCAGCAGAATGAAAGTGTTGATTTAATTCTAATGAGGGATAAATGCTGATTGTTGTTTAGAAAATAAATGATGAGAAGTGAGGATCAGTAGGAGGGATTCTGCTGTTGGTTCAGATTCCCCTCAGACAGATGGTGATCTCTGACCTCTTAAACAAACATCAGGTTCCTGATCAAAGGTTCTGATTCTGATGGATCCGTATGACGCTCCGATCAGGAATAAAAACATCTTCAGTTCTTCTGCAGACATAGAAACAATCAAAACTCGTACAAACAGATGGTCTCCAACGATCTTCATCAGCTCCTCCTGTGGAGAAGAAAATCAGCTGTTTTTATTTAAATCATTCTTCTTCTTTTTTTCAGAACAAACTGTTTACGTCTAGTTTTCAGGTTCTTCAGTATCCCTCAGTGACTTTTATGTTAGTTAGAACAATTCAGCAAAGGGCAAAGGCAGAATTTTTTCTGAATAAATAAAATGTGATTACATTTAAGAGTATTTGATTAGATTTATGAATATTTAATTACTTTTTTTTTATTATGTGTAAGAATATTCCATTCATTCATTTATTATCAGTAACTGCTTATACTGTTCAAGGTCACGGGGGCTGGAGCCAATCCCCGCTGACATTAGGCTGTCTGGTGACTTGAGCTGGATGAACCCCACCTCTAAGAATATTTATTTATGTTTAACCCTTTCACAGATAAATTGTTGAAAAAAAACAGATCCATATTTTGCCCATAATGTTTTTACTATTTTACAGTTTTATTTAAAAACTGAATTTTTATTTATCTGAATACATTTTCATGTTTGAGTTTATAACTGAATAAGAATGTGTGAACACACGCTCACTATATTATATATATATATATATTACATATGTAAACTATATATAGTTTACATATGTAATATGTAAACTATATATAGTTTACATATATAAGCAAACAATATATATATATTGTTTGCTTATATATGTAAACTCACAAGGACTTACTCACAAAAACACACACAAATATATGCGAGTAAATATTGACTTGCATATGATTTGTGTGTGTGTGTAAGTATATATATATATATATATATATATATATACAGTTGTTTTCTTCCTGTACATCTATACACTCACACACAAACGTGTGAGAGTATATATGCTCACTCTCACGTACACACATAAATATTTATATATATATATATATATATATATATATATATATATATATATTTTTTTTTTTATATATCATTTTCACAGAAAAACAGCAAAAGTATTAATTAACAGCCAGAAGTCATGAATTCTATTTTTGTTTAATAAGTTGCTAAAGAAATTTATGAATTGATGTTAACTCATTTATTTATTTATCTAGAAACTTTTCTCCTAAATCCACAGCAACATATAAACAACATCAATAAGCAATACAAATAACAGAAAGAAACTCATCGGCTCTAATAAACCAAACAACACCATGAATAAAACCAACAGGCATTAAAATCGGATAAGGTGAGTGGAAAAAAAAAAAGGTTTACAACAGCATCAAGTTAAACCAAACATACAAAAATAGAACAAAGAAATTGAAAAAATGATTCTAGTGTAATAACATATAAAGTGACATATGGTAACAGGAAGTAGTATGGTAACAGAAGAAATCATTATATGAAATACATTTAATTAATTACAATTGTTTTTAGATGATGAATCCCGTCTGAAACCGTGTGACTGTGAGAAGCCGTTTCCATGGCGCCGCCCATCACCGATTGTGTTCACCGACAATAAAGTTGATTTTGAATAAACATCAAACAGAAACAGGAGGACAGAATCTGTAAATCCTTAAACTATTAAATAATGACATAATTTATTTATTCTCCATGTTATAATCATTGAACTTCCTGTCGGATCATTAGACTCAGGTTGTTGTTGTTTACTGTAGCCAGCTGTCTGCATTATTTACTATCAGACTGTTTATTCTATGCTTCAAATATAATAATACTGTTTAGAATTAATTGTAACTTTAAAGCTATAGATGCACAAGATGAGTTAAATCTCCAAGCGACTGCCAGCCGGATGAATTTGTTTATCTATAATAAGAGAAATGAAACAGTTTGTACTCGTGTAATTAATTCAAGTATTCATAGATGTTTCGTCACATCAGCTGTTATGGCCGATAAAAATGAATATCATATTCATGTTTACAGTTTTCTATTTTTATTTTTATGTATTTTGACGTAAAAGCTTAATTTAACTATAGTATTTATTTTTCTATATCGAGTAACTTTTAAACAATCGGAGCAGGATTTTAGCATCAAAAAATTACATGAACAAACAAAATGACATTTGTTATGATCTCTTGTCAAACATACTAATTATTAAAATATATATGAGTTTGCGATAAATGTAAATGTTTATTATTATTATAAATGCATGTTTATGTTTTTTTTATTTCATCCTAATATAAATAAAGCGTCAAATCATTTATTCGTTATCATGTTTTAGAACAAATCAAACATTTCACTTATTACAAATTTCACTTCCTTTGAATGTTTACTGCTATTTATGTTGTTTTACTGCTTTTCATGTTTGTTGACTGCTGTTTACTTATGTTAGATTAATGTTGTTTGTTTACCTCTTCTTGTTTATTGTTTTCACAGTGATTTGACCCTACAGATATATATAATTTTTACACTTAAATGTTATCTTACACAATGAGAGAGAGATTATTCTGGGATGGCGCTCTGGGCACTCAACTGCTGGGTTTAAGTGAGGTCAGAGGATTCTGGGTCAGCAGATCTGTGTTGAGACCGTCTGAACCTCAGCACCTTCTGTGTGTCAGATAACAACAATAATATTAATAGTAACAATAATAATAACATTCAATATTTATTAAATGAATGTGGTGAAGGATGTCAGGCATTGTTTGGCAGTGAGCTACCGACCAGGAGACGGTTCTCGGTGCTGTAATGCAGACCCACCATCAGCTAGAGGAGTCCACCAGGTGTATGGACTTGGATCACTACCAGAACAGCTGCTTCTAGAGCCAATGGTGAATAATTACTTCCTGTGTGAATGAGAGACCCCCCCCCTTCCTAACCTCAGGTAAAAAGGAAACGTGTACATAGAATGTCACAAATATTTACGTCATAATGTCCTAAAATCATCCGAGGACAGACGGTTCTGTGAGGAGAGAAGGGACTGTGGGTCATGGTTCCTCTCAGACTCTCGGGGTCTCTCTGTTTATAGGCAGGTCTGCAGAAATAAGCCTAACTTACAATCATCACGTTAAGTTTGCCAGAGCTGGGGTATAAATGATCCAGAGCTGAATCAACGTGAGGCCAGATGTTATTGAAGCTCCTGGTTCTGACAGCATTCCAAAAAGAGTTAGGAACGCACACATAGACACAAACACACGCCCCTCTGATCAGGTCCAGTCAAAGCTTCCTCAGAGTGTTTTCTCTAAGCCTCCTCTCTCCTCCTTACCTTTGACCCCCATCTCTCTATGTGCTTTGTTGTGCAGGTCAGAGTCCATGGACCCGGGCCCACACAGCCGCATGGACCCGTTCTGGTATGCAGATATTCAGACTCAGGTGAGGCGGGACCAGGTGCCCCCCACGGGGACCAGGCCTACTCTGATTCACCTCGGAGCTCTGGGGTCAGGCGCGGGACCCAGCAGGCTCCTAGACCAGGTCACCAAGGGCACCAACATCCCAGAGATGAGACTCCAGACCGCATGAGGAGGAGTGTTTGATGTGGGCCGGAGCCGGGCCACAGCCAGGCTGGGTTACCGCCATACTCTGCCTTTAATTAGCTCCAGCAGCTGCTACTTCCTGTCGGAGCGGCGAGGAGGACGACGCTGTCCATCTAATGGCTGACGGGCGATGCTCGGTGTGGATCCATCAGGTCTCTCTGCTCCAGACAGAAGCTTTTCTGTTTTCCGGACTCATTAACCGTGAAGTGGCTGCAGACACGTAGAAGAACTCGGCTCCATAACGACCACAGCAGGTCTCCAAATCTGTTATGCTAATCTGTCTCGGAGCAGTGATCCGAGTTCTGGGCGTAGATGTTTCCTGTCTGCGTTCTGAAGATGCAATCATGAAAAAGAGCCGCTGAGGTTCTCCTGGTGACAGTAAAAACGCCACCCTGCCTTCTTTATGTGAGTTTCCAGCTCGCGCTCAGACAACTTAACCGGAGGAAATGAGCCTCCGAGGAGCGGCGGAAAGAAATTGATCTCAGATTATTTGAGTGCTCCAGGTTCCCGGCGTTCCATTGTCACTCCCAGGTTGGAGGATCCTTCCTTAAAAGTGCAGCAGAGATGAAAACAGGAGGCTTCACAGCTGGCTCTGGCATACTAATACCCCGGACTCATTAAAGTAATGGGGGCCAGACTCCCCGGACTCAGTGGGCGCTGATGCCCTTTGAGTTTGCCGGGGCCAGAGGCTGAGCAGCACTTTGAAAATCCTGACCGGCATATTGAGCGGGTTTTAATGGAACTCTTCTGAGACTCTGTGGAGGAAGCACGCTAACGCTCTGTGTGATCCAGAGAGCCACTACAGCCCCCGGTCCAGGCCTGGAGAGTGAGGAGGGGGCCCAGGAGGTGTTCGCATCTAAGCAGAGGCCATTCTTTCCTGGAGATGTGGATCTTTGAAGGTGCTGAAGGACTGAAGCAGGAGACTCTAACGGTCCAAGAGATTCCCCCCAGGGAGTAGAGTCCGTCATCTCCATGGATGGGCATCTTCACACCGTGGATCCCATTTATCTGTGGTGGTTTCGTAAGGCCCTCCATCGGCCTGCATAATGGTGGCAGCCTGAGGAGCGTTCCAGAGGAGATGTTTGAAAGTTTGAAGAACGTGAGGGCGTAGAGGGCGGAGAAGAGGATGGTGTTTTTTTTCCGTATAATTGGAGAAATAGAATATTGAAATATGGATTTAGCATATTTGCCCAACAGCAAGAAGATGAATGATAAGAAAAGGCTGTAGAAATTATCATGACAAAAAACCCTGCTGAGCAAAAACCTCATATTCATGTCATCAGAAGATGAAATTATGAAGATAAATTATAAATGATCAGATAATATTTTAATGATTTAATCTGCTCAGTGTCTCTGCAGAGGAACCTATGAAACCTCCAGCTGAACGTCATCTGATCATCATCTCCTGCTCCAACTCAGGAATTCAACTCTGGAGATGAGATGTTCCATCAGGCAGAAGAAAGGCTCCAGCTGTGAATAAACTGACTCAGGTGCGCAGGAAGCATCATCTCAATGTTTACATCATCAAGCACTCAGAGAAACGCTTGTTGAGCAAGCATCTCATTTTTCCTCAGCCACTCTGACACTGATGATGTCACCAATGATGTCACTAAGCCTTTGATTCTGGCGCAGTCACCACGGTGCCAACATCAGCAGGTTCTGCTCCTCATTAGTGGATCCATCAGCAGCCGCCGCCGTGGCAACGAGGCAAACCAGCTCCTCATCAAGAGGAGCCACTGATTTATGCAGGAATCCATCCTGGTGTCTGCAACACAGGGGGGAAGACTACCAGGTGGGGGTTGGGGTGGGAAGGGGACAAGAGGAATCTCAGAGAACGTGGGGTTTATCAGGCTTAGTCCACACAATCCAGAAGTCCATCTTAAGATATCCAGACACGGTTAAACTCCAGAGAGTCTGATCTCACTCAATTCCTCCTGGAAGTCTACCTCAGAGTAAGTCAGAACTTCAAAGTTCAACACCAGAGAATGATTGAGAATAAGTCCAACTTAAGTTATTAAAAGACACCGTCACCCTATGATTCAAGTCCAGCTAAGGTTATTCACACTCACTGAGGCCCGGCTCAAGTTCTAGAGAGAGGATTTGGTCGGAGGTCAGTCGGGTAACATATTCCACTCACTGACAAGTAACCATGGTAACCAGGTAATATATCCCAATCACTGACAAGTAACCACAGTAACCAGGTTATATAATACTCATTGACTGGTTACCAGATAATATTCCCACCCACTGACAAGTTACCATGGTAACCAGATAATATATCGCACCCACAGACAGGTAACCATGGTAACCAGATAATATATCGCACCCACAGACAGGTAACCATGGTAACCAGATAATATATCGCACCCACAGACAGGTAACCATGGTAGGCAGCTAATATATCCCATCCACGGACAAGTTAACTATGGTAACCAATTTTATTCAGCTGTTACAATTTTATGGCTGACTAAAGATGTTATCGTCGGCCAATGAGAGGATCAAATATAATGACTTAAGTTCAACACTGCTTCACCTTCTGGTCCTGCTATGGATATTCTATGGTCCAGCTGTGCAGTGTTCTCCTCCTGAGGATCCCTTTTCATTTCTCTACGGCTGGTTTAAAACCTCTCACAGGTGTCTTACTGGATGAAGCTGATCCAAAAATCTCTGCTCAGAGTTCCACAGCAGAATGGTTTTTATTAAGGTTTGGTCCTTCATGGTGTTTAGACGTCTGAGCAGATCTACAGAAAACCTTTGAGGAGAAAACGGATATCTCTCCCTGGACACCATCTAGGGGCTGAAGGAGACACTCTCTGTCACTTTAGAGCAAACACAAACTCTACTGAGAAGGTTTTTGAAGATCACATGAGTCTCAGACCCTCCTCTGGTTCCTGTGACTCCTGGGATGGAAGCATGACGACGAGAAGAAGCTAACAATAAATCCAACGACTTCCTACATTAAAGAAATCCGAGCTGCGTCTGACGGCGGTATGGGAATTGATCCATCTCCATCCTGATGTCTGATGTGATGTTTGATGTTAGATGATGTGATGTTAGAACCTCCGCCATGTTCCTTGCCGCCAACTTGCCGCCTGTCACTGCAAATCTGAAGGACCTTCGCCGTTGTCCCTCAACTGGAGATTAGAAGCTCCTGAATACAAAGATTCTAAACTGTGTGTGTGCGTGCGTGAATGCGTGTGTTTGTCTTTGTGTACGACAGTCTCACTTCTTTGGAGCCAGGTGTGAGGGTGTCTGTGTGATGTCACGACATTTGTGTGAGGTCATAGCATGCGTGTGTGGCGCCACGGTGTGTTGATGTCACAGTATCTCTGTGATGTCACAGTGTCTGTGTGGCGTATAGTCGACCGCCGGGATTTGGTTCATTTCACATGGATGTATGGATGCGATGTCCTCGTTGCTCTGTTGACTACTGTATAATCGGTAAATTTAAGCATTGCCATGGCAACCAGAGCTAGGTTTAAATAATGTAATCTGAGTTTGGATTAACCTGATGTTTGTGATCAAACATGTTTTTGGCAGGTTGTGAAATATGTAAATATAATTTTTTTGTATGCAGGCAAATGAGCCAATCAGGTAGAAGCTCCACATGAAACGATCATTCTGATTGGATGAGGAAACTAAATAAATCTCTGCTCACTTTAAACCGGTGTCATGTTGGTATTCTCCGGTAAGTAGAGGAATCAGGCTACTTTAGAGTCTCGATGGAGAGACAAACAATAACGTTCTGTCACTTTGTTTTTTTTATACTTTATTTAGCCCATCCCCATAACGGTAGCTGGTACAGGTGTTACCTGTCCTGACACAACTTCCTGACCTCCACATATATCTCATTTTGTTTTATCTTTATTATAAATAGCAGGCAATAAATGAGGTTTATAACCCATGAACTCATTATAGTCTTTAAAAAAATAAAGTATTAGATTTCAATACTGATGTAATTTAACCTCCTCTGTAGTTTAATGTAACAGAAACTGTATTTACAGATAAAATATGATGATGCCATCAAACACTGGATTTTATAAATCAACAAAGTTTAGAAATAAAATCTTCTGATCATAGGAATGTAGCAGCAGTCTACCTTAAGCTCTGAAATTAACACACAAAAACTAAAACCAACCTGTGAGGTGTTTCTGGAGGAAACCCAGAGGAATCAATTGGAGTGGGAAGATTAAGATTGGGTTAGACGTTTGAAAAAGAGACTCTTTAGTCCTGAGATCCTGACAGGAAGTGACATCATCTTCTCCTGCTTTCTGGATTAAAGCCTGAATATTAGGTTGATCCTGTTCAACCCCTCCCTGACTGATCTGATGTCAGTCAGGGAAAGGGTTAGATCTAATAATCTCTTGTAGGATGTCCCGCCCCTCAACTCACCTGTCAATCCTCCTGCTACGGATTTAACCCGGATTAAAGCGGAATATTGTCATTTTAGTAGGAATATCTACCACTGAGATTTAAAAAAAAAAAATCAATTAGACAATAGAACACGTCTCCGACCAAAGAGAATAAAATCTATATTTATCTCTTATTACTTAAACTGTTAAAAAAAACATCACAATAATGGAGCTTTAATTTATTTAATAAACAGTTAACGTTTGATAATAAGACCTAAAATAAGACAGTATGTATAATTAATGTGTACTATTATTTCTGTTTGTTTATTAATAACATTAATAAACAATTTTCGTTAATTTGATAATTAATTTAGTTTTAATGTTGGTGTTTGTTTATTTGAGGGATTAATCTTTTTTTTATCAGATTATTTATCATGTTTTTACTGTGATGTGCTCAGCTGCATAATTTCTCACAAGATTTAGGCCCTTTGTGGGGTCCGTATTGGAGATTGTTATTCAATTAGTATCATTATTACGGTCTCATTTTGAACAATGACGTCATGTGATTAATATAAAGTAAATACGATAGTCAAATGTAAAATAAAACCTGAATGAGAAAATTTTGTTTTTAATAATTAAAATTACATCGTTTTATTCTCTCCGTTGGTTTTAATTTGGTCTTGATAATTTGTTCTTTATTTAAATGAGCCTATCTCTGTGGGACGTGGACATACGTGGACACTTGTTCGAGTCCCAGAGCAAGAGGAGATCAAAGTGCTGGGTGCAAATTTATATTAACGGATTATATTAAATGTTTGTATTTAATAGACATTTTAGACGTTAAAATTGATAGTTTATTTGAAAACGTTACATTTAATATTTATATTAAAATGTTCGTATTAAAGGGTTATGAATTAATGTTGTTTTTGATGCTCAAATTAAATTATTATTTTACGTATGCTATTAACTAACAGCAATTGAAACCTCTCTCTGCCTTAAATTCGTTTAATGAACCGCTGACGTTATTTTTATCCAAGGTCATTTTCTACAAGTTTAACCATATCACCGACAGACAATGTCGGAGCTCTCACTCCTTCGCTTCACCCGCGTGAGCGCTCGTGCTGACGCGATCGGAGGTGTATTCAGATTCAATGTAGACATCTGCGCAACTTTTTGTATTCCCAATAGTAGGATTCATTAATCCAGCTAATTCAACACTGCTTTATTTTCGTTAAAAACGTCACTTTGACGTATGTTATTTTTAATCAGACATAACGACGTCACATAAATCATTAGTGCGAGAAGGTCGGGTATCATTTCCTCAGGTACAGTCAGTTTACTTATTTATTTATTTATAATATATTTTTTTTTTTTTACCTTCTTAACTTCCGGCTGATTTATAGTAAAAACGTCACAGTTCTAGATTATGGCGTGCAAATGAGATAAAGATGTTTTTACTACTAAAATCCTGTTTGTTTGTTTTTAATCAGAGGCCTGCTGCCCAATGAGAAGGCCGCAGGGCCCAGCTCCAGTTCCACCTCTCACTCGCGGGGTTTGGTTTTATCATTAGTAGTAGTAGTAGTAGTAGTAGTAGTATTAGTAGAATAAAGTTTTGCCCTAATTTTTTTCTTTAAGTCATAGTTAGTTATTCTAAATAACATAAAACTGGATGTTATAAATAAATACATAAATATAAATATATGAATGAATATATATTTATATAAAAATATGAATATACATATTAAAAAAACCTGACCGTCCTGATGTTGTTATGCTGAATATATTGTGTATATATGTATTTTGTGTAATTTAGACAGAGAACATTGTTTTTATTATTCAATCTCCTCAGGAGGGATGAAAAAATATCAGAAAAAAAGACAAAAATGAACAAGCATACAGTTAAAACACAGGGACCCGGTAAAAACTGCAAAATCAGGCAGGAACCCCATTTGTAATAATAATAATAAATAAAATAAATACTGAATTAGTCTTCTTGTTTGTTGTTTTATTGTTACAGGGAGGGAAAACCAACCAAAACATCTAATCATCAAAATAATCTATTTACTATATAACAGCGGGACATTCATTTCTATGAAGTGAATGGATTCTTAAAAATATATTTTACCAGTAATTGTTAAATAATTAAAAATGAATAAATTAAAATAATTTGATAAGTGAAAGGATTAATAGAAAGGAATAATAAATAAAAAATAATACAGTGTCTTTATATAGGAGCAGAAGTTTCCTCATCCTCTGAGGTCCTCTGAGGTCTTCCGAGATCCTCTGAGGTCCTCTGACATTTCGATCAGCACCCGGCTCTCCATAGGAAAAAACAACAACTTTATTCAATTGAAACAAAAGAACATTTTGAAATGGCAATATTTTCTTTCTGCTCCCATTGAGGAGGCAGTACAGTCTTTAGTCTCATCCATCCTGGATCCCAGTCCTACAGGTATGGTGCATTACATCAGGATCGGAAGAGAACAGGACAGACTCACCCTGAACTGCTGCACCGTCTAGAACAATGGCTGAGGGGGGAGGATGGACTAGATACTGGTACAGGATTTAAGACGACATTCATCTATATATTGTTTACGAAGGTCTCATCATCTGACCCATCCAACAGTTCCTGTAGTCAAGCGCCTGGAGAGTAAGTAAAAACATATGGCATCAAGGACCTGGATTTAACCTCCAATTGTAGGAAAGCCACTCTACATGAGCTATTCCACTGTGTGTCTGTGGGTGTGGCAGTGATCTTCTGTGTGTCTGTTGGTGTGACAGTGATCCTCTGTGTGTCTTTTGGTGTGACAGTGATCCTCTGTGTCTGTCTGCTGGTGCTACAGTGTTGCACCGTGTGTGTCTGTGGGTGTGACAGTTCCTCTGTGTGTCTGTTAGTGTGACAGTGTTCCTCTGTGTGTCTGTTGGTGTGATGGTGCTCCACTGTGTGTCTGTGGGTGTGACAGTGTTCCTCTGTGTGTCTGTTGGTGTGATGGTGTTCCACTGTGTGTGTCTGTGGGTGTGACAGTCTTCCTCTGTGTGTGTCTGTGGGTGTGACAGTGTTATCCCTGTGTGTGTGACAGTGTTCCACTGTGTGTGTCTGTGGGTGTGATAGTGTTCCTCTGTGTGTCTGTTGGTGTTATGGTGTTCCACTGTGTGTGTCTGTGGGTGTGACAGTGTTATCCCTGTGTGTGTGACAGTGTTCCACTGTGTGTGTCTGTGGGTGTGACAGTTCCTCTGTGTGTCTGTTGGTGTGATGGTGTTCCACTGTGTGTCTGTGGGTGTGACAGTGTTCCTCTGTGTGTCTGTTGGTGTGATGGTGTTCCACTGTGTGTGTCTGTGGGTGTGACATTGTTATCCCTGTGTGTGTGACAGTGTTCCACTGTGTGAGTCTGTGGGTGTGACAGTGTTCCTCTGTGTGTCTGTTGGTGTGATGGTGTTCCACTGTGTGTGTCTGTGGGTGTGACAGTGTTCCTCTGTGTGTGTTTCTGCGGGTGTGACAGTGTTATCCCTGTGTGTGTGACAGTGTTCCACTGTGTGTGTCTGTGGGTTTGGCAGTGTTCCACTGTGTGTCTGTTAGTGTGGGAGTGTTCCTCTGTGAGCGATCTATGGGTGTGGCAGTGTTCCACAGCGTTTGTGCGTGTGGGAGTGATCTAAAGTGTTCTAAAGTGAGCCGTCTTTTGATGTCGGGTGTTCTAAAGTGAGGCGTCTTTGGGTGGGGGAGTGAACCACTGTGTGTGTCTGTGGGTGTGGGAGTGTTTCGCTGTGTGTGGGGGCTATATAGCACAGACCAAAGGCCTCAAAAGGAAGTGCACACAGGACCATCCGCTGACCTTTAGCGGTGACTGCGGCTGAGGGTAGCTGGCTCTTCATCAATCACTGAAACATTGGCCCCCATCCTGAGGCATCCTGGGGGGCACATGCTGCCAGAAGCACCACCAAATCATCATCTTCCTCCCCTTCCTTTGGCTGACATCTGCAGTGGCAACTGGCCGATGGGCGCCATGATGGCCGCCATTGTATGAAGGACAGCCAGCTTCTCTGGCGGAGGAGGAATATACCGAAGCTCCATCCTTATTGTAGGAAACCCCTTGCTGCTGCATGAGGGGATGGAACCGGGTCAGGATGTAAACAAAAGTGGAGTTGAGCCTACATGATGTCATATATTAGGGAAATGAGCCATGTCAGATTTTTTACGAGGGTCTGAATTGTGACTGCTATTGATTTTTGTTGTCATAAGCAGTGATGTCATCTTGAAGCTCCATCCCCTCTCTGAGACCGGACTGGTTTCCAAGGTTCTGCAGTTGACATACAGGGCTCACTTGAAAGTTCACGTCTGTTTCAACTTCATTTATCAAGGCTGTGGTACCAGGACCAGGATCTCTCTGAGGTTTTTTTTCCCTGTATTGTTGTGTAATGGACCAGAACGTGTTCAGAGGGTCTCACTGATTCTTTTACTATTCAGTTCACAGGATCTCACTGGTTCTGGATTGTGGAAACTCCATCACCTCTGATTGGAACTACCTAGACCCCTTTGGATGAGGGAATTTGGTTATCTAGGGGTTAGGATTATATTTAGATCCAGTAGGATCACTAATCTCAATACAAGTTTAGGTTATAATTTCATACGTTTGACATAACATTCAAATCCTGGACACACAGATTGTCAGACTCAGATTCCGGTTCTGGTTCCATGTCCAGTGTAACATCTCCTGATGTTCAGCTCAGGATGTAGACCAGGTTGGCGTCAGGTCAATGAGATACAATGCTAAATTCACTTGAGGTGGTCCGAGTTGGTCCACTCCTTAGAGTTCAGAAGATTGTTGAATTAACCAGAACCCTTCTGATCCTGAATTTGATCCTGATCGCGATACTACCCAGATAACGATGCTGATACTGACCTGACATGAATCCTAAAAGCTATTTTATCCTCCATCTGTGTATGTAAACTGGATCCACCCTGAGAACTGTCCTGTTTGTTGTCATGGTTACTGCCACTGGATGGGAGTGGAGAGTTAACGGCTGTAGAGGTCTACTGGGGTAGCGCGCAGTGGCCTGTGAGGTCATTAAATACATCATGACAGGTAGACAGTCAACTAACTTTGTCACTCAATGTGTATCTCGTGTTCACAGAATTTGGTTGTTACGTCCTCTGATTTTGGCCTGATGATTACTTGGGGTACTGCAGCCCCCAGAAGTTTTTGGTGGCACTACAGCCCCCTGTTGTATCTGGTTCGACTGCTACCCCCTGTGGTTTTCAGTGGTACTTCACCCTACTATGGTTTTTGGTGATACTGCATCCCCCTATAGTTTTGTAGTTTTGTCGTGGTACCGCTGCCCACTCCATTTTTTTTTGCCCATGGATGACACGCTTGGTCTTTAATATTGCAGATAAACGGGTGAATAGAGTTAGAGGGTTAGGGTCAGAGGTAAGGGATAAACCCCCCCCCCACCACACACACACACACACACACACACACACACACACACACACACTCGCCTTTCTCGGTTTTACTCAGGTTGATCAATGTGGTACTACATTAAGCTACCTGATGAGGTCACATGATCCTCCTCTGAAAGCTAATGTGTAAACGGGTCCATCTGTGAAGACACATGAGCCAGAACTTGATGCTCAGTTGGGCCGGTGGCTGGAAGAGGAGCAGGAGATATTTTGGGGGGGACTTGGAGTGACAGACTCCCCAGCCTCCTGGTAGGATTGTTGGAATGTGAGAGAGGATTTTAGCACCAGGCGAGCCTCGCCAGAGCACCGCAGACTCTGCGCCACAGACTTCGCGCCATCTGTCCCAGAATCCAACACTTCTCTGCCAAACTCAGACCTTTATTTCCTGTCCCTCCATCTCCGTCTCATCCCTGATCACAGGAGGGGCTGTGAGATCTGCTACGGATGGGGGGGAAAGGGGCCCGGCTTAACGAGCAAATTCAAAATCATTCATCATCCAACATGTGATTATTTATACCAGCCTTATTCATAAGTCACATGACCAGCAGACAGAGAGAAAGATAATTATCAATCGATTTAGTGTTTTATTACTATTACTGCTACTTTTATTATTATTATTATTATTATTATTATTATTATTATTGTTATTATTACTATTATTATTATTATTGTTGTTGTTCATTTATTACCTTCATCATCATCATCATCATCATCATCTGTTGGAGCTGTATATTATATGAATAAAGTTTTAAATAAATAAATGGTTTAATTTATTTCACCGGACTGAATGAAGAAACACCTCAGCCCATCTTCACCTGGACCAGAGCCTCTCTCTGGAGGACTGGGCAAGGTTAATCTTAGGGTCATGGAGAGGACAGAGGTCAGAGGTCTATAGTGGGTCCATACGAACATGCAAACAACCACATACACACCCACACCTATTCACAAGTATGCACCCACCGAGAGAGAGTGTTGAGGGGTTGCTTGTGGGGGTCCTCCCCCCTGTGGGGGGGACTAATCAAGATACATATATATATATATATGTATATATATATCTTTAGTTGTCCTAAATTCAAGGGTTTGAATTCAGAGATTCAGAAGTTCGAAATCCTTTTGCAGTCTGGCCTCAAATGAAAATGAGTAAAACTGGTGGAGAAAAGCCCTAAGAGATCGCAAACCTCGACCAAGGCACAGCAGTAGCCTAAGTTTTTACGAATAATTCCTGTAGATTTCTCTATTAATGTCTGAGTTATTGCCAGCCTCTAAATCTACTTACAACTCCAAGCAAACTCTCTGAGTATCTCTCAAATACTCTGTAGCCGCTCATCTCCTGCGCCTTCCACTTCAAGGTCTTTGTTCAGCCCACTGAGCCCCCAGCTCCACCCCCAGAAGAACATCAAAGGAACCATAGGAACCCTTGAAGCTGAGCCCCCAGCTCCAGCCCAAAAGAACATCAGAAGAATCAAAGGAACAAAGGTAGCAATAACTACTTTTTACTAAAAATTTACTTATCTCTAGGATATGCCCAAACCTACCTCTGGCCAAAGTTTCATTCAAATACGTCCAGTAGTTTTTCCGTACCCCTGGAGGTAATTAAGTCAATTAAAAAGTTTGGGGCAAAGCATTCAAATATTCCAAAATTAAAAATGTCTACCTTCATCTAGAGGTTAGAGCATAGAATTTATAAGTGTTTCGGGTTTCAGAAATGCACACACCCTCACACACACACGCACACTGTATAAAACTCACTATTCTGGGTGGAACTCCACTGAGCATGAGACAGAAACTAGAATGGAAATACTCAAATTAGATTCAATTGAAAATGATTAAATAAAACAATTAAACGATGAGGAAACCCCGATTCAAAGGATAACCCCACGTGAAGGGAGAGATGTTCTGATTCATGGCTCATTAAAACCATGAGACCAAATTTATAAATCCACTTCCTCTCTGTAGCTCCTCTCTGAACCGTGGACCATCTAATGCTGCTCTCCAGACCTTCTGTGTTCCCGATCTTCTATTCCGTCTTCATTTAGAAGTTTGTGGAGGGGGCTAGATCAGATTTAGGCCTGTAACCCGCTACCAGGGTCCAGCTACTCTTTTTTATTCATCCCTCTGTTTCACCTACACAGAGTTTGTCACACTGTTGTCAGACTCTGATGTGAGTTTTTACCAGACTGGTAACCCCCCTCCCCGAGTGCCCCCCTCCCCGAGTGCTTGTTGATGACATGTGGATTATTTTTCAATATTCCTATGTGTCGATTTAGGCTTTCGGAAGGTGGAGGAGACGGAGAGGAGGTTGAGTCTTCATCTGTAAAGGAACAACAGGTGGCAGGAAGTGGGCCGGTGGTCTCAATCCATCCATCCAGAAATATCATGGAGTGCAGCAAGAAGCGCAGGAAAGCCTGCAGAGCACCAGAGTCAGCACGGGGGTCCTCCTTTACACTACCTCCAGCAGACTACCTGCACCCTGGGTAGGAGGATGGTGGAGTTCATCTCAACGCAGAGCTCTCAGGTCTGATCGCTTTGCTGCACGTCTGCTGGTGAGATAGACCAGACCGCTTAATGACAGACAGGATGATGGATAAATAAATAAATAAATAAATAAAGACTCTGTGTTCTGACTCCTGTCAATCGAAACGAGCATGACCATTTTAAGCAGTTTGCGCTACAGTACATCTTCTGAAAGATCAGACAACCTTCACTCAACCATCAATGGTGGTCCATCCTTAGACAACTTTGGTAGGCTCTAACCACTGCAGACCAGAACCATCAAGTCAGACCTGCAGTTCTTGAGATGTTTTGACCCAGTCCTCTAGACATGTAATGTGCTATTTGTGTCAGATCCTCACGCTGATCCATATTCCCCGCTTTCAGATAATCAATGTATTTCCAACTTCACCTGTCAGTGGTCATAATAGTATGACAGATGGGTGTAGGTCTGAAGCAGAAAATGAAGAAACTGAAGCATCAACTTCACTTGAGGACAAAATGTTCACCTGCTGCCTGATTCTAAGCCACTGGTGAGGAGGAAGGTTTGCGATGGTGGGGGCGTTCAGAGGAAACCTGCGCTTGTGTGTGTGCATGTCTATAAGTGTGCATTTGTATGTATGTATGTATGTGCATGTGTGTGTGTGTGCGTGTGTGTGTGTGTGTGTGTGTGTGTGTGTGTGTCTCCTACACGCTTCATGTCTCGAACTGACACACACTTAAATAAAAGAAACTCACTCTACCCCTCGGGCCTGTGGGAGCTGTGCACATGGAGATGATGCTAGAAATGAAGACATGTCTGATTTCCTCAGCAGCCAATCAGGTGGCAGCGCTGAGCTCCCTCTGCCCTCTGATTGGAGGGTGTCGCTCTCTTATTTTGGAGGTCCGTGTAATTCACTCTAATCCACTGCTCCAAACACTCACAGCGAGGAGGAGGGTTCTGATGGCGCCATGAGTCAGAGCTCTTATTAATAAAGCATTCATAAAGCGTGCACATGAAAGCGTGCACAGTGCCGCCATCACACATGAAAGTAGCGCAGCACTCTGCAACGATTCCTGAGGCTCTTCAGGGTCATGCGGCTTCATCTCACAAGGTCCTCCTGCAAAATGAATTCACAGCAGAAGATTCAGAACAGACCTCTTCAGAACCTGAACCCTTCAGAACCAGAACCCTTCATATCTCCACATCTTCAAAGGGCTCTGAGCCAGGATGTGTGGGTCACGTGACTGACTACGTGTGGAAAGGAAACAGAATCATTACCATTACAATTAAATAATTGATGTCATCGTCAGAAACCATCGGAACAAACATGTGTGTTGATGTCACATCTGGCATGAGTGATGATGTCACAGCTGGCATGAGTGAGGATGTCACAGATGGCGTGAGTGATGTCACACCCTTCTGATGGAGGACTGCAGGAACCAGGTAATAACCCTGGTTCAAATCCTCCTCAGATCTTCTTCAGTACAGGAGATGGAGCCGTTATCGGATTGAAAGCCTGTCTGAGATTACAAGGCGGACTCTGAGAACCTGAAGGAGAACGTATCAGTTTGACAACAAAGGGTAAACAGGAAGTCGTCATCTCTGATGTTGACACGTGCGTTAAACAGGTTCGCGTGTCCACCTGTGGCCCCCCAACAACCCCCGCCTCCACCTCTCCTGTTTGCAGTATGCAGACGGCGTGGGGGCGGAGACTCAGTGACACTCTGACAGTTGGAAGAACGTTGGGGCCCCTCAACAGATTTCTCAGCTACCAAAATAAAACGTGTCGGAGGAGACAAAGACAGACATTTGGATTCTACTTTTGAACCCGCGCTGACAAACGCCACCCCGCCCCCACGCCGTCTGCGCCGCCATTGTTTGTCTCTACAGAAATGTCATAAACTTAAGGTGATAAATCTATATGGCACAAACACGGTACCGCACCGTCCAACTCAGTGAGGCCTACACAGATTGAGGACCAAACACGCTTCCCTTCAGGTCTCCAAACATGCCTCCTTCACGTTTCCAAACACGCCTCCTTTATGTCTTCAAACAAGCTTCCTTAATGTCTCCAAACATGTCTCCAAACATGTCTCTTCCATGTCTCCAAACATGTCTCCTTCAGGACTCCAAACACAACTCCTTTATGTCTCAAAACAAGCCTCCTTTATCTTTCTAAACACACCTCCTTCACATCTCCATACATGCCTTCTTCATGTCCCCAAACACGCCTCCTCCATGTCTCTTTCATGACTCCAAACACAACTCCTTTATGTCTCAAAACATGCCTCCTTTATCTCTCCAAGCAAATCTCCTTCATGTCTCCAAACAAGCCTCCTTTAAATCTCCAAACATGCCTCTTTTATGTCTCAAAGCACGTCTCCACCAGGTCTTCAAACAAGCCTCCTTTATCTCTCCAAACACGCCTCCTTTATGTCTCCAAACACTACTTCAAGTCTCCAAACACAACTTCAAGTCTCCAAACAAGGCTCCTTCACATATCCAAACACGCTTCAATCACTTGTCCAAACATGCCTTGTTTATGTCTCAAACATGCCTCATTTAGGTCACCAAACACATCTCCTTCATGTGTCCAAAAATGATACCTTCTAATGTAAAACACCTCTTCACCTCTCCAAACACGAGTCCTTCATGTCTCCAAAAATGCCTGCTTTTTGTTTCCAAACATGCCTCCTTCACATGTCAGAACACGCCTCCTTTAGATCTCCTTTGAGTCTCCAAATGCTCCTACCTCACATCTCCAAACACAACTACTTCATATCTCAAAACACGTCTCCTATATATATCGCAAAACATGCCTCTTTTATGTCCCCAAACCGGCCTCCTTCATGTCTCCAAACATGACTCCTTCATTTCTCCAAACACACCTCCTTCACGTCTCTTAACACGCCTCCTTCCCATGTCCAAACATGCCTCCATCACGTCTCAAAACATGTCTCCTTCCAGTCTCCAAACATGACTCCTTCATTTCTCCAAACATGCCTTCTTCACGTCTACAAACACACATCCTTCATGTCTCGAAACACGCTTCATTCGTTTTACCAAACATGCCTTCATCACTTCTCCAAACACACCTCCTTCCCGTCTCTTAAAACGTCTCCTTCCCATGTCCAAACAAGCCATCATCACGTCTCAAAACATGCCTCCTTCCAGTCTCAAAACACACCTCCATCACATTTCCAAACATGACTCCTCCATGTCTCAGAATATGCCTTCTTGATGTCTCCAAACACGCCTTCTTCGTGTCTCCAAACATGACTCCTTCATGTCTTAAAACACACCTCCATCACATCTCCAAACATGACTCCTCCATGTCTCAAAACATGCCTTGTTGATGTCTCCAAACATGACTCCTTCATGTCTGAAAACAAACCTCCTTCATGTCTCCAAACATGACTCCTTCATGTCTGAAAACAAACCTCCTTCATGTCTCCAAACATGACTCCTTCATGTCTGAAAACAAACCTCCTCCTTGTCTCCTTCAGGTCTCCAAACACAACTCCTTCATGTCTCCAAACACACATACATAACGTGTCCAAACACAACTCCTTCATGTCTCCAAACACACATACATAACGTGTCCAAACACAACTCCTTCTCGTCTCCAAACACACCTCCTCCACGTCTCCTTCACGGCTCCAAACACGCCTCCTCCTTGTTTCCTTCATGTCTCCAAACACATCTCCTTCATGTCCTTTCTCGTCTCCAAACAAGTTTCTTTCAGGTCTCCAAACCCGTGTCCTTCACATCTCCTTCACTTCTGCAAACACACCTCATGCCTCAAAATACACCCCCTTCACATCTCAAAAAAAGTCTCCTTCACATCTCCTACGTCAAAATGGAGGGCGCACGAGACTAACGGTTACAGAATATCTGAGAGATACGCTGTAATCATCATCAAAGACATCGAAGACCATATTTCTTGAAGGAGCTACCAAATTACATTTCTAATAATGGAGCCAGTCTCAAGATGTGTCTAATGATGTCATCATGTTATTTGATGTCATCATGTAACGTGATGTTTTTTAATGCTCGGTGAGATCATGTTCTGTCATGTTTTGACCTTCTAAATCACAAAATGTTATATCATTATATTCTGTGGTTTCTCATCATGCGATGACGTTTTATCTTGTGTATGTTATTTTTCGTGATCTATTTCCTGATCTATTTCGTGATATATGACTCCTTCATGTCTTAAAACACACATGTCTTAAAACAGCAGATCCTGTCCCTTCCCCCATTTAGATAACCATGGAAGCAGATTTTGGCCTCTCCCCCTATAGATAACTATGGTAGAAGAGCCTGGTCTCTCCCCATCAGATAACCATGGTAGCAGATTCTGGTCCCTTCCCCTAGTACATAGTGGTGTTTATTACCAGTTTGCTGTAATTACTTTAAGGAGCAGGAGTGTATATCTGATCACCATCTTCAGGTATACTTTCATCAAGATGCGGCAGTAGAGGGGTATTAGCGAACAGCTGGAGTCCGGGCCCCCCAACCGGGCATCGCGTTTTCCTACAAACACCAGCGATCGTTTCAGCAGAACCGGGCCGCCCACAGAAACATCAATAACTGTAAATTACAGCAAAACATGGAGAGGAAGCTTCATTTAGAGCTCCTCTGAGCCACCAGCAGAATCAAATAACCTCTGACAGGGGTAGCTACGTCATGGACAGGAAAGGATGTCCTCCCTACAGCAGTTTATGTCTAGTAGGAGCAGCCTGCATGAGATCAACTTCAGATCCAGATCAGATTCACAGCAGAACCCTATCAGATCCATTTTAAATTCATGATTCCTTCTTCTCTGTGGGTTAAATACCGTACCTTTATGGAATAACAGCTGTACTTTTTTAGATCACAGTCATACTTTAATAGAATAACAGTCTTACTTTTATGGAATAAAAGCCGTACTTTTAGAGCATAATAGTCATACCTTTATGGAGTAACAGACATACTTTTAGAGAATAACAGTCAAGCATCAATGGAATAATAATCAATCTTAATGGAATAAGAGTTGTGCTTTCATGGAAATACAGTCATACTGTTATAGAATAACACTCTTACTTTAATGATTAACAGTCTTGTTTTATTTGAATAACAGTCATACTTCAATGGAATAACAGTCAAACATTATTGGAATTACAGTCATATTTTCTATAGTATAACAGCCATACTTCTATGAAATAACAATTGTACATTAACAATTGTGCTTTTTGGAATAATGATAATTATTTTATGGAATAAAAGTCATACCTTTACGGAGTAACAGTCATACTTTTAGAGAAAAACAGTTATACTTAAGTGGAATAACAGTCACACTTTTGTACAATAACAGTCATATTTGTATAGAATAACATTTGTACTTTTATATAGTAATAGTCATACATTTATAGAATAACAGTCAAACGTCAATGGAATTAAATTCATATTTTTATAGTATAAGAACCATTCTCTCTATGGAATAATAATCATACTATAGACATACTACGGTACAACCGTCATTTTGTTACAGAGTAAAAGCTCTGCTTTATAGAATAACAGTCATAATTTAATTGAATAACAGTCATACCTTCATGGTTTAGCAGTTGTACTTTATGGAATAACAGTAATACTTTTATGGAATAACATTCATACTTTTATAGAATAACAGTCACATATTTATGGAGTAACAGTGATAATTTTGCAGAATAACAGTTTTGCCTTTATAGTATAACAGTCATATTATATTGGCACAGCGGTCATACTTTAATTGGATAACAGTGATACTTTGAAATAATAAGAGTCATGCTGTTATATAACAGCAGTTGTACTGTTACAGAGTAACAGTTCTGCTCTTATAGAGTAACAGTCATAATTTAATTGAATAACAGTCATACTTTCATGGTTTTACAGTCGTTGCTGTTATTATGCTATTATAGACAGTTATGTCATATAATAATAGAATAGCAGTTGAACTTTAGAATAATAAGTCACAGTTTAATGGAATAACAGTCAACATCAAGGAATAACAGTCATACTGTCATAGAATAGCATTTTTCTACTACAGAATAACAGTTGTGCTTTCATAAAATAACAGTCATATTAGCACTTTGAGATTTGATCCAAATGTAAAGTGCTTTATAAATTAAATGTATTATTATTATTATTATTATTATTATTATTATTATTATTATTATTATTATATTATATTGTAATAGCAGTCATACTTTAATAGAATAGCTGTCATAATTGAATGAATAACAGTCATACTTATAATTACTAACAGTCATACTGTTACAGAACAACAATTATATCTTTATGGAATAACAGTCAGAATGTTATAGAATAACAGTGTTTACTTTAAAAAAAATAACATCAATACTTTCATGGAATAACATTCAAACTTTTATAAAACATCTGTCATACTTTTATGGAATATCACTGGTACTTTATGGAATAACAGTCCTACTTCTGAAAATTTTGTATTCCAAAATCTTTAGGTTTAATGTTCCTGGACAGAGTAATCAGTGAGGAATAAATCCAGCTTTGAACTCTGTCGTCAGAAACAAAAGATACAATTCTGTCCCGGTTCACTCTGACCCTACTGCACGGAGACACCGTTCTAAAAAAACAAAACCTTACCTCAGATTCTGTGACTCCAGGAGAATCTGATGGGGGGAGGAGAAGGGGGTGAGTGCGGTAGTTGGGAGCAGATGAAGATTTTGGGAACATTTGAGGGGGGGGTCTGAGCTAAATGAAAGACAAATGTGAGTATTGCCCACTCAGCTTTTCTCCCTGTCAGGATGAAAGCCCCGGCGGGCCGGCCCGCTCCACAGGAACCTTGAAATGGTCCTGCCTTTGTTTTCTGTTGCTAGGAGACGGGCTGGGGGCTCACAGCGTTTGCAGCGGGACACAACATCAAAACCATTTCAAATATAAATTTTTCAGACAGCCGTGTGTTTTTGTACCAGTCTTAAATTTCCACTGAAAACACTCACAGTGACTCTGTGGGTCATGGAATAAGATTTCTACAGAACTGGTCCTGTTTACCGTGTTTAGAGTTTTCAGAGTGTAAATGCCACCTGATGCTAAAACTCAACAAACCCACAGCAGGAGCAAGTTAAATATAGTTGCATGTATTTATAGCTTCGTTTGACTACAAAACTCATTATGATGCGTGTCTGCGCCGATTGTTCCCTTGGCAACGAAGGCGGCGAGACGAGTGTCACAGAGAGATCGTTACCTCCACAATAACCTCCTCACCTGCTGGGCTCCAGATTGACTCGGCCCCTGATGTTTCAGTACTATCGTCTAACAGAGCCAGCACCACCAGGAGGAAAGGCCCACCGCCAGGAGGAATGTCCACCACAAGGACGAATGGCCCAGCCAATTGTCAGGACGAGCGGCCCAATGGCTGCCGAACCACCGAAACCAGGATGAAAAGCCTCCTGCCTCAGATGAGGCCATTTCTGGCAGGAAGCAGGAGACCATGTAGTTTGTGGATCTAAAGACGCCCTACATCTGACCACTATCAGCTTCTGACCTATGAACCACTGCACCTGCAGCAATGAACAGAACACTGGGGAAAATTGTCCCAGTAAAGAGGAGGCTGATTCCTGCTGATATCACTGCAACATCACTATGACATCACGGGGTCATAGCTTTGTGACGTGCTTATTTTAATGTCTTTGTCAGCAGAAGACCGGAGGACGTTTCTGAGTCGGAGCTCTGTGACGGACATATTCGCAATATCGTTACTAATTCGTTTAATAATTAAACTGATGTGGGGGGGGGGGGTTTCAGGAACACAGATTTCTATTTTATTTATTTCAATAGCATTCATAAAAAGTGATACTTTGCTGATAACATTTTTACAACATGAAAATACGACCCTGTTTTCATGTGATCACGCTCAATGTAAAACAGCATGTTAAGCAAGTTTATTAAAAAAGGCTATTATATATATATTACATCTTATATAACATATTTTATATAATATTTGTAATTTTTTTATATGTTACATGTTATGTGATATGTTATATCTGGCACTTTATTGACTATATATACACAGTAAATATGTATATATATGTATATATATATACATATTTACTGTGTATATATATATATATATATATATATATATATACACAGTAAATATGTATATATATATATATATGTGTGTGTGTGTTTATAGTCAATAAAGTGTCAGAGCTGAGAGTAGCTTCAACACTTTGCCTCAGTAACTGAAACCAGCAGGAGTTGAATCAGAACCCTACATTTTGATCCATCCCCAACATTCTGTTGGGTTCAGAACCAAACCCTCTGCTGTTCTGTGACTGTTTGGTCAGCACTGATCCGGCTGAGATCAGGTACCGGCTGAAGGTCTCTCTGATGCTGTAATGGGCACTGGATCCCGTTCGCAGGGATTTAGACCTGCAGGTGGACGTAGGATTGGTACCAGTAAAGACTTTTTGTCTTCTGTTACTCCGGAGAAGAAGCCTCCGTGGTGTTTGAGGTATAGCAGGACAGAATGATAAGGTAGCAAATCATCCATGATACCGCCCTGGAATTGGTTCACCTCTGTTTCGGATGACTGTGTTCTGAACCCTGACCCCACCCCCAGCCCCCACCCCCAGACAAAATAAAACGGCTGGACGACTGTCGGTCTAACAGAGAGCCGGGGTTTATCACTCAGGAGGGGAGAAGATTTAGGAGCAGGAGGAGTCTGGAATCCCCTCTGTTTGGGGTCAGAGGTTCACAATCACCTTCCTACGGTCCCAGAGAGCCTATGAGGAGACCTGGGACCCACCGGAGATCAGTTACAGAGTATGAGGAGACCTGGTACCCACAGGAGAAAAGTTAAAGAGCGAGAGGAGACCTGGAAGCCACCGGAGATCAGGTACAGAGTATGAGGAGACCCAGGTCCCACCAGAAATGAGATACATCCCTTCAGCTCTGGACAAAGCAATCGTCACATTAGACCAGGGCCGAACAAGAAACCAATCCATCAGTCTGTAGAGATTTATGTTTTATTTCAACATATTTCTATCTATTTGTTTATACAGAACAGGGTCATACCTTCGTCTCAACTTCATCAATGAACATGTTTTAAAACAGACTGGTAGACGTGTGAAATAAGTGTAACTTAGGTAGAAATACATTCGAAAGAATATCTCTTTCAACAAACTTAAAAACTCATGGAAATATTTCCTACATGATTCAGGTGGTTTCTTTAAAAAAACAAAACAGTTCTGTTGGTCTGACTAAATGCTCCTAGGTTGGGTCAATTAAGTTAATTGCAGTTGATTCAACCTAATTACTAAAAATATAAATAACTGCCGCTGAAAGGAACCAATTCCATCAAATGTAAATACTTTCCATGATTGAATTAAGTTAATCCAATGAAATGAAAAACGTTTGGGTTGAAACAATGTGAACAGAAATAGCAATTTGTGTCATTACAAAAAAAAGCATTAAAAAAAAGAAGAGAACCAGCTTATAAAAATCATATCCACCAAACATGTTTCACAGTCAGGTAAATGTTTGTCAACAAAACCACAAGAAAAATAGAAATCCTTTCAATTATTTTGTACATACCGCATATTACATGATCCAAAATGCACACACACACTCATACACACACACACATACACAAACACACACACAAACACACAAAGACACCCATAAAACATGTTTGTTGGATGAAATTAAAAAATATAATCAGATCCTTGATCATCAAATAAATTGAACAGAGACACATAAATTTAACTAGATGTTATTTATTTTTGATCTAGTGAACTGTGTTTATTCTCTCCTATATGAACCAGTTTGTTTCATGGTTTAATGAGTTTTCATTTGAAGTTACATCTGAAAATTAAAAAAATAAATAAAACATGTCTATTTACGTCATTCAAATTTAAATTTTTACGAGTCTATGTGTGTGGATCATATATTCTCCTCAGCAGGATATGGGCTAAGAACCTCCAGCTGAAACCTTAGATCTCCTGATGGTTCGTCTGGTTGGGATATGGACCTGACTTAGATCGTCTGATGAGTCTGTCGCGGTCCGTCTCAGTCCGGGCTGTAAGGACTTTTTCTAACTAACGGCGTTACAAAGTGTGGTGCGGTGGTGACATCACAGATCAGGAGTCACCCGCCGTGTGTTCAGCGTCTCCCCCTAAAGACACAGAGGGGGTGCTCTGTGTGTTTCCATGTGTGTGAGTTTGTTTGTGTGTGTTTGGGTGTGTGTTGGGCGGGTAGGGGGGGTGGGCAGCGTGAAACGACCATCATCATCAGCTCTGAGTGAAAGAAAGAAAACATCATCCAGCAAAGGGAGCTCATTCCGATTCAGCGGCGTCGTCGGGGCGACCAGAACCATCCCTCAGATGATTAGTTCCACTTCAGAAGAATTTAGTCCCAGCGCTGGAGACGCCCCCCTTTGTGATCTGGACACGGGTTTTATCAGTGCCACCGAAGAACCACATGTTTTAGTCCGCCTCTTTATTCATCCCTCTGTTCACGACACAATCACATTAAATAAATAGACCAGAACCAACAAAGATCCGCAGGTCCATAAATATGTCCGGGTACACAGACCAGAACCGACAAAGGCCCGCTGGTCCATAAACATGTCCAGGTACACAGACCAGAATGGGTGTCTGCAGGAGGCTCACATGACATCATCAAACACAGATGCTATGATGCATTTATTCACTCCTACTGGGTCACTTTTGATCCTTCTTAGTCTTCAAAGATACCTCCCGTTCCTTACCGCCCCCAGACCAAAACAGGTTAGGTGCTGATCTCATACTGGTCTGGTGGTCCTCATGTTTACACACTGAAAGGAATGACTGCCACTAGAGCGGATCGTTAGACCAGGACAACCGGATCGGACAGAGTTAAAGTGTCAGTAAAGCTGGTACATACAGAATTTAATTTGACCTCTAAAACTGCAAAGACATTTCATTTGTATTCACTATCTATAAATAAAGTTGTAAATAGCTGCTTGCAGTTAGCAGTTAGCATTTAGCGCTTAATGATTAGCAGGTAACTGCTAATGGTTAGCAGCTATCAGTTTACCGTAAGCAGTTAATAATTAGTGGTTAACTGTTTAGCAGCTTGCAGTAAGTATTTCACAGTTAGTAGTTATCAGTCAGTTGTTAATGGAAAGCAGTTAGCTAATAGCAACAAGCGATTAACAATCAGTGGTTAGCACTTACAATGATTGTTAGCTTGAGATAGACGGACATAAAATTAAGTCATAACTAGATTATTTCAGATAAACACCCTGGAGATCGAACCTGCAGGAAATCTTTATTTGTTTTCACTCCCTTTTGTTTGTCCGTCTGTTTGTTTGATTGTTTGTGAGCAGGATTACAGAAAAACTACAGGACGGATTTTCCATTAAAGTTTTCCTAGGTGCAGATTTCACATATTCTATTACATTTTGGTGACAATTCTGTGTTTTACATCATTTGAAATAAAATAAAATAAAATAAAATAATAAACCATTGGGAGAAGTTTCGTCACAATGTGGCTATTGATGCCTTTGTTCATTTGATTCCATCATTGTTTCTTTGAGGGTGGAGTTGGGTGCCCAGTTTCTACAGTTACTTTGATTCCTTTGATGCTACTTTGTTGGTGGAACTGGGGGCTCAGTGAGCTGAGGAGAGACGCTGAAGTGGATTGTGCAGGAGACGAGCAGGTACAGAGAGATACTCAGGGAGTTTGCTGTAGTTTTAGGTAGACTTAGAGACTGGCAATAACTCAGACATTAATAGAGGAATCTCTATGAAGTTTTCCTAAACCTAGGCTACTGTTGTGCCTTGGGGGAGGTTTGCACTCTCTGAGGGTTTTTTTTAGTTTAAACATTTATGTATTGTGGATGGTTTGAGCGGCTAGTTCTTCCTGGTTCCTGTTGCTGAGCATGGTGAAGGTTCTAAGTGAACGTTCAGGTGTGTGACGACGGGGAGGGGCTAAAAGTGCAGTGGGTCCCCAGTGTGCTGTTAGTGCTTTCAGCGAGGTTACCACAGGTTTTCACTGCGAAATCTGTCAGATGTGTCTGAAATGTTTTTACACTATAAAAAAAATAATGTTCAGTTTCACTTTCTATCAAGGAAAAGCAAGATGTTATCGTTTTAAAGTTTATGATTTAAAGAACGTCACATTATCCTTCATGACCTGGTTCTAATGGTCCTCTTTACCATTTCTGGTTTATTTTGTCAGTTGTGGATTGTGTTTCCTGTTTTATTTTGGAGGTCAAGCTCTATGTTTTTTCCCTTCCTTTCCCTGGCTTCTTGTGTGTCTCCTTCCTGGTTGGTGAATGTCCTCACCTGTCCCTGGTTTTCTTTGACAACTCAGCCAGGGAAGGAGGTTATGTTATCATCCCTGTGCTTTCATTTTTTTGTTTGTCTGTTACTTTGCTTTTGAACAAGAATTTATCATGTAATATATCTGTTTTTCTAGATCCAGAGTTTTTTAATTAAACTTTATTTTGTACCTTATTGGCAGACTGATTCTTCTGGCCCTGTTGACGGATCAAACTGTGCCTCTGACTCCCATGACGGGGCAGACTGGTACCTTTGGCTCTGGTGACGGGTGAGACTGATTCTTCTGGCCCTGTTGACGGATCAAACTGTGCCTCTGACTCCCATGACGGGGCAAGACTGGTACCTTTGGCTCTGGTGACGGGTCAGAGTGGTTCTAATGGCCCCGGTGACGGTCAGACTGTTTTTTCTAACCCCAGGGACGGGTCAGTTATGTTCAATACAAATAAATATTTTCAATTAATTTGCCTCAAACATGACATTAAGGCGAGTGTTTTAAATATTGGTTTAAGAGTGTAAGTTCAGCTCCTACATTAGAGAACCTCCCTTCTCTTCTCCTCAGATTGGACCAGAAACGAGGCTCGTCCCCCCTGAAGTGGACTCACTCTCACCAATGAGATCCACTATATGGGTCAGTGGGAGAAACAGAGGGAGCTCCTCCAGCAGATCTGAGGAACCCAGCAGCTAAGAAGGAAATGATTTCCTTAGAAGTTTAATTAATGGATTTGGTTTTAACTAATGGAGCAGGAACACGGGACTCCAGCCCGCTGACCTCATTATCTCCATCCCCGATTGTCTAAACATGCTTCATAAATAAAAGCAGCTTCACATGTTCAAAAGACATTATTTTGAGAAGTGGAAACCATCAGAGAGGGTCTCTGAAAACTTCTATGATATGAACGCACTAGGACCTCAGTCCATAGTGCCGCAGAGAGGTCCAACTTCCCTTAAGAGGAGATGCAGCTCCGCCCCCCACATGCTCACATGCCCCAACAGGCCCTGAGCAGCCATCAAGTCGACAACAAATACCAGTGATGAGGTCTGGTCGTTTCTGGTCTGAACTGGTCTCGTCTGGTCTTAACTGGTATGAGCTGATCCGATTTGTTCTGTTCTGTTCTCTGGTCTGGTCTGGCCCGACCTGGTGTGTTCAGGTTGGGTCTGACCTGGTGCAGTCTGACCTGGTGCAGTCTGGTGTGGTCTGGTGTGGTCTGGTGTGGTCTGGTGTCGTCTGGTCTCTGATCTGATCTAGCTTGGTCATGTCTGGTCTGCTCTCTGGTCTAGTGTGGTCTGGTCTGGTGTGGTCTCTGATCTGTCTGCTCTGGTCTGGTCTCTGGTCGCTGGTCGAGACTGGACTCTGGTCTGGTGTGGACTCAAGTCTGCTCTGGTCTGTTCTGGTCTGGCCTGGTCATGGTGGTCTGGTCACTGATCTGATCTAATCTGATCTGATATGACCCGGTCTGGTCTCTGGTCTCTAGTCTCTGGTCTCTGGTCTCTGGTCTCCTGTCTCTGGCTTCTGGTCTTGTCTGGTCTCGGCCCTGGTCTGTTATCATGTCTAGTCTGGACTGATCTGCTCTTATGTGATCTGAGCTGACAAGACCAGAGTTGGTCTGGACTCAGGTCTGGTCTGGTCTGTGATCTGATCTTATCTGGTCTGGTCGGGTCTCTGGTCTTGTCTGGCCTGTTCCCTGGTCCGTTCTGCTCTCTGGTCTAGACTGGCGTCTGGTTTGCTGTGGGCTCTGGTCTGGTATGGTCTTATCTGATCTGGTCTGGACTGGTCTGCTGTGGCCTGGTCTGGTCTGGTCCTGTTGGCCTGGTCTGGTCTGGTCTGGTCAGGTCTCTGATCTGATCTGATATGATATGACCTGGTCTGGTCTTGTCTGTTCACCGGTCTCTGGTCTCTGGTCTTGTCTGGTCTTTGGTGTCTGGTCTCTTGTCTCTGGTCTGATCCGATCTGGTATGGTCTGGTTTGTTCTCTGGTCCAGTGTGGTCTGGTCTGGTATGGTCTTTGGTGTGTCTGCTCTGGTCTGATATCTGATCTCTGGTCTTGTCTGGTCTGTTCCCCTGGTGTTTAGTCTGGACTCTATTCTGGTCTGGTCCGGTCTGGTCCGGTCTGATCTGATCTGATCTGGTTTCTGCTCTTGTTTAGTCTGGTCTGGATCGGTCTCTGATCTGATCGGATCTTGCCTTGTTTGTTTTCTGGATCATTCGGGTCTGGTCTGGTGTTGTCTGGTCTTTGGTCTGGTTTGGTCTCTGGTGTGATCTATGATCTCTGGTCTCTGATCTCCAGTCTCTGGTCCGATCCGGTCTCTGGTGCCTGTTTCCTGGAATGGTCTTTTTCTATGGTCTAGTCTTGTCTCTGGTCTTGTACCTGGTCTGGTCTGATATCACGTCTGGTCTCTACTCTGGCCTATGGTCTCGGGTCTGGTCTGGTCTGGCATGTTCTCTGATGTGGTCTCTGGTAGATCTTGTCTAGTTTCATTTGGTCTGATCTGGACGCTGGTTTTTGTACGAGTCTGGTTTGATCTGATCTGATCTGATCTGATTTGATCTGGTCTCTGATCTGGTCTGGTCCTTACTGTCCTCGCCTGAAAGCAACATGTCATCACAGTGTGGCACTGAAGCTAACTGTAATTGAAAAGGACCTGGGGGAATTCTGGTTTGGGTATGGGCCTCAAACCCCTCCCCTCCCCTCGCCATCCATCATGTTACCCAAAGGCCCCAGGGGATAATCAAAGGCTGAAGGTTAACAGGAGACCGCCATGTGGGCTGACAGCGCTTTGAGAGCTTCCCAGCATCCTGTCTTGTAAACATTTTCATTTAAAAACGGAGGATTGCAATAACATAACAGCCATGTTAGGTGGGACATCAGACCACCTTCTATCTGTACTCAGAGATACGACAATCTGCCATCGACCTCTGCTTAGATGCCGGATAGACCACAATCATCCTCCACTCAGACACACGACATACCGCCATCATCCTCTGCTTAGAGACACGACAGACTTCCACCAACCTTTGCTTACAGACCGCCATTGTCCTCTACTCAGAGACCCAGCAGACTTCCATCAACTTCTGCTCAGAGACACGACAGACCCCATCAACCTCTGCTCAGATACACGACGGACCGCCACCAACCTCCGCTCAGAGACACGACAGACCGCCATCATGCTCTGCTTAGAGACACGATAGGCCGCCATCATCTTCCGCTCAGATACACGACGGACCGCCACCAACCTCCGCTCAGAGACACGACAGACCGCCCTCAACCTCTGCTTAAAGACGGGAAAGATAATCGTCATCCTCCAGACGGAAAGGCATTGAGAATGTCTGTTATGTAAGCATGGATCAACAAAGTCCCCCCCCCCCGCGATTTAAAATCCATCCAATGACAGAGATGCATTAGACATGAAGGTGGGCAAAGCATGTTTCCCACTGCAGTGACAGTTCTGGTGAATTCCGGAACAGCCCTTTGGGTGCAAGGACCTTGAGGGGATTGGGTTGACAGTGGCGTCCAGAGACCCGTCCCGATAGCGTTTAAACAATTACATGAAACAGATGAGATGTTTTGTCTTGTCACGCTGGCTTGATCTGATCCCAGTGGGTTCTGTCAGGTTCTGCTCTCCACCATTACTGACCTCATTTAGTTCCTGATGGAGACACCAGCCGCTGCCATCACAATTGTCCAGACTATGAGCACACAGCATTTGACTGTGGTGAGGGAATGGCAGCGTGGAGGGGGGGGGGGATTAGAGGCCCTCTTGGAGGACCAGGTATCTGAACTAAAGTTGGACGCCAGAGAGGAACCACAGGACCTGTGGAAAGTTGGGGGGGTGAGGGGATAGAGTAGTATAACATCAACTTAACCGCTTGACCTTGGGGAGTAAGAGGACTGACGGCGGCGAACAGTGGATGAATGACGCAACATGTCATAAATAGTTATGATGATAGACCTACAGCAACAGAAACCCCTGCTACACAACTGGGGCGTGAGGGGAGCAGGTTTTATTTACGTTAACTAATGGAGATTCTTATAGCCTGTCCAAAATGGCGCCTTTGCTTGTTGCTAGGCAGAGAGTACCGGAGTAAAGATGGCGGCAGACGGGGGCAAACCAGGACGAGGAGGTCTGATCAGAGGAGGGGAATACTCCGACTACTAACAGTCAGATACTCAGATTAGTAACGGTCGGAGAAATTGACGGTTTACAAAGCACTTCCTGTGCGTCGTAACACCAAACAGGAAATCAGGTTTTAGAAGAAAGATTAATGTCTGGTGGCCTCGTGTGACCCCCCCCACACAATGAAAGTAATGATATTACTTTGAGTTAACACTAGTACACCAAACACATGATATTCAGTAATGCCATCATCAAACTAAACCAATAACAACCTAATGAGTGACCTTTGAACTGCGATCTCCCACTGATGCAGGATTCAAAATACAGAAACACAGAAAATCTGAAAATATACAGAAAAATATTCAAATATCAATAATAATAGATAATTATAATGGTAATATTCATAATAACAACAATAATAATGATGATAATACTGATGATGATGACAATAATAACTTACTTAATCTGTCAGAGGCCAATTTTATCAACAGAAACATGAATAAATGATAAATAGAGGCTTGAGTAGTTTGACCTCTCCTGTCTCCATTTCTACATCCAAACCTCTGAATTTCGTTTTTTATTTATATATATTTATTTACATGATGAATTAAGCTGTTATTATTAAATATAGACTGCTTAATCTAGGGACAAGAATCCGATCCGAGACTTCTTATCAGTTTTTATTTAAGTACAAATCACATCCAAAGATCAACAATAAACAACCGACAGCGAGAAAAAAATATTCAAGCATCAAATTATTATTTTATTCTTCAAACAAAACGTAAAACAATCCTCTTTTATTATTCTGTCAAAGATCATTGTTCTTTGATTTCAAAGAAATCTCCAATTAATTCATCATATGGAATAATATTTTTGGAGGTGCAACAGGATTAATTCCCCTCAGCCCCCCTCTATGTTTACCCTACCAGTGATGGCATGAAGGATACCTTTGATGATGTCATATGGCTGTGATGATGTCAGGGATGTTGATAATGACACTATTTACCTGAGATGACATCAGAGATACATGTAATGACATCAGAGATACAGTGATGGTTTAATATAGTGGTGTTTTGTCAGAGATACCTGTGTGGATGTCATACAGTGGTGATGTGTCATATATGTGATGATGTCATATACTTTGGAGGCTTGATTGACGGTAATGTAAAAAATGAATGAAAATTGTTTTTTTAATTAATCTAAAGACTAAATGAAATCTCAGATAATAGTTAACGTTTTATTTAAATAGAATAATAATGTTAAAATTTACCTTAGTGAAAATATCAAACGTTAACACATTTTATAGTTTAATAAGACCAACAGCTTACAAAGTTAAAACAATGCCTGTGAAATTCACGGTAAATTAAAATTTTTAATGTTTCAAAAATTACTGTAAACTATTTCACAATAGACAAAACACAAATTCACATTTGTAGGTCACTGTAGTTAAAAAAAATCACTTTGAAAGGTCAATAGTAAAAACTAAAATAACAGTTTTAGTTTTTACTATTGTTATTTAAAAAAATCATTATAAATAATACATAAAATGATCATAAATCAATAAGTGATACATAACTTCATATCTTACTGTCAAATATGTGGAAAACACATAAAAACTTTTTTTACTGTAAAAATAACGAAATGTGAGAAGTCATTGTTGTAAAAGTGTTGTAAGTTAAAAATGTTAGAAAATAAACCAGTAGTTTAAAATAAATTCACATTTAATAAATAAGGCTGATTTCAAAGTGAAAGCATATGGTTATTTATTAAATGTCTCAGGGTCATAGGTTGATGACATTCAGAGGAGCATCACAGAGTCTGCATTCAGGTTTGTGTTGTGCATATGTGTGTGGAGGGGGGGGGCGTTCGCCAAACATAGCAATCATACAGCTGGTCACGTGACCCCAGGTTTCTATAGGACAACATTCAGCGGTTTCAGGTGCAGAAGTTGTTCCATCTGGACAGGAAGGTAAGGGGAGGCCGTTGGCGCATGGCCTTGTGGGAAATTAGTCCCCGCCCTGACAGGTGTACCATCCACTGACGAGGCTCCTCTCTAAGGGGGACGTGGGGGAGAAAATCCTGTGACCAAACGTGTGCTGTGTCTGGGCGAAGGGCTGCTGCGGGGTTTGGGGGTTCTGGTGGGACTGGGACCTGTAGCAGCTCCTTTGGATCAACAGCGGGTCTTGAAGGGGCAGTGACCTGCTGTCAGCCTGATAGAGCTGTGACCTCAGGGTGGAGGGTCGAGTCTCCGGGGAACGGGGGGCTTCTTCGCTGAAAGTAGGGGCGTGAGGCGGACTGATCTGGTCTCCGTCCTTAACCCGGGTTGACCCAGCATTCGCCATGTGACCCCAGTCGCCGCGTCGCCCGTCCCCGCTGCATGTCCCGATGCTGGTCCCAGTATCGTGCAGCTTCATGTGCTTCCGCAGGGAGCTCGGGTGCGTGTAGCACTTGTCGCAACCTTTGACCCTGCACGTGTACGGTTTCGCGCTGGAGTGCACGTGAGAGTGCTTCTTTCGGTCGCTGCTGTTGGCGAACCGGCGACTGCAGCCGTCGAACCCGCACCGGAATGGTTTTTCACCTGGGGGGGTCAGAGGGGGACAGGCTGAGGGGAGGGTGCACGGCCCTGGTCTACATGGTCAAAAGTGTCCACTATAAAATGACCAATGTTGGTCATATTTTTATATTAACTTTTACATTAATTATTGTTGTTGTTGCGGTATCAAAAAATTATATCTACATTATATTTAGATTCTTTGTAATTATATTTAAACCGGGCCTGAAACAATAAAGTCAGTTAGTCACCAGAGGAGGTAAACAAGTTCTAATTATTGGACCGCGGTGTGAAAAATACGATTTATAAATGAGGTTGTGATTAAACTCATATATTTACATTAAAACAACACAGACAATATTATTTACTTCTATGTTTCATGGAAAACATTTAAGATCCGTTAAATTCTATAAGTTTTCAACATACAAGCAATGCTTCAACAAGTTTATCTCCGGACTAGACCAACAACTAAGAAATGATAAACATACAAATATTTGGCAGCATGTGTTCATCATCATTCAGAGAAGAAAAATAAATAGATTAGAATAAATTCAAAATTAATCATTTTGAATTTCGATTCATTCTAAATGAGCCCGAGAAGGCGCAATGCTTCACTGACCGTACAGAAAAGTTGCTTTTCATTTTTCAAATTTTACATTCGAACAAATTTATCATAGGCCTGCGGAATAATTGATCAAATTAATGTTATTGTGGTGATTTTATAATAAACTATACATCGATTTTTATTCAAATTAAAACTCTCAACTGTGGAATAAATAAATAAATATTGAACTGCATTTGGAGATATCTTATTTATCATCGGCCTGTGTTAGAAATTATGAACATTAAAATACATAGATGAGTTTTAAAAAAAAAAAAAAACCTTTGAACGCCAAAATCTGGCTGAAAAGAAAATTATAAATTATTTCTTTCACGATGAGAAAGTTAATTTAATTTAATTAAATTGAGATATTGATCATATATTTTTAGGAATCCATTAAATAGCTCAAACTTTTGCCTCAGTCGCAACAATTGACGTTGGTTTGCAGACAGTTCGTCCGGCAGTTGAACATTATCAAAAGCCTATGATAGGAAATTATATATATATAATTTAGATATAATTTTATGTTTTATATATACATATGAATGAATATCATGAACAGAATTAAATAGACCAAAAAAACTGCTGTACTACTACAATAATTTTTTAAGTTATAATTAAGACTTTAAAAATGAATAATTCTTTCCAAACATAAATTATGTCAAATTAACACGGACCACATTTACCTATCAATCATTGACATATCAATTCAGTTTTTCTGGAAAAAATTATTGTAAAACAGGCCGATATTTGTTTCTGCAGCTTCAAAATTCGTTCGGTACTTGTTTTAATCTATATTCCTGAATTTCTGTCTAACTGTACCTGAACAGATCACAATGAAAAAGGTGTCGCTGAATTAAAATGAAAGATTAGAACCTATAAAAAATTCGGGTTTTCAATTATTTAATTAAATATTTTTATAACATAATTTGACTGACTCTTTAGAAAAGTAATCAATTTTAAAACATACAAAAATGAAGTTTCTATTTAATAGAATACATCAGAATTAAGAATTAAAATATTGTTTTTTTTATATTTTAAAATAATTAATGGGAAATAAAGATAAAGAAATTATTTTTAAAGGAAAAATTAGAACGAAGACACGGATAAACATTTTTGAAGAGATTACATTTTGAATAAGAAAAAATAGAAATTTAAAATTAGAAATTTAAATAAAAAACAAAAATAGTTTTTTTTTTCTTTTTTAAGAGATAAATCTAAAATAAAGATAATGCTAGCCTATATTTAAAGAAAAACAGGATAAACACATAAATAAACGCTTTTAAGAATGAGGACGTTGAAAAAATTTTTAAAAGACTTTAAAAAAAACTTTTCTGAATAAAAATATGAATAAAGCTTCTTTAGAAATCGTTACTCAGTGTTTTTGTTCATTATGACGTAATCACCCATGGCCTTCTCTATCAGGAGCTCCCTTCACAGGAGAGTCCCCGCAACGTAACGCTGACGTCACAGCTCTCCGGTGTCCCTGCATTTATTTAATAATTTCTCTTAGGGAGGAGAGGAGGGGAGGAGAAGGGGCACCCACCACAGGCTGCATGCAGACTCATGTGTCTGAAAGCATTGTTCTCCAAAACCACCGAAGAAGACGAACGTTTCTATCATTATGTAGACCTAAATAACATATTAAAAATAATAATAATATTTAAGATGATTATAATAATAAACCTATAAATATACAAAATCTGTTAATTTGGATAAAACTAGGGAAACACATTACACACATTTTCATGAGAAAAATGTTTTTATTATGTTATTATATAGTTATTTGTTATTTGTTGTTTTGTCAACTTGGTTGTCTGTATGTGAGTGTGTGTGTGTGTGTGTGTGTATGTTTGTTGGTGTCAGTGCTGGTTCTGGACCCGGACCCACCTGTGTGAGTCCTCTTGTGGATCTTGAGGTTCTCAGACCGGGCGAACACCTTGGGGCACCCGGCGAACGGGCATGGGAATGGTTTCTCTCCGGTGTGGACCCTCACGTGGTTCACCAGCTTGTACTTGGCTTTGAACGGCTTCAGGTCTCGCGCGCACTTTTCCCACTGACACGCATACTCGGACGGTTCCGGTCCTCCAATGTGCTCCACGCTCACATGGGTGACAAATTCATACATGGTCCCGAAGTGTCTGGAGCAGAAACCCCCCTCCCGACTGGAGCTCCACCGGCAAACCAGCTCTTGTCTGGCGGTCTGCCGGGGACACCGGGGGGGCCTGCATAGACCAAGAACTTGTGAGACCAGCTGCTGCCCCCCTCTTCTGGTGGGGATTATCTCGCCGTAGGATGGAGTTCGGGTGAGGAGGTCTCCAGGCAGGCCAAGCATCATCTGGCCCAGATCTCGGGGTGCTTCGGTAGTGTGGGCCTGATCCTGATAGCCCGGAAAGAGAGACTGGCTCCGGTCCCTGTAGCCAGGAAAGTCTCGGTACCGTCCAAGTCCGCCATGTTGGTTGAGTCTGGGAGCCAGCTGGTCGGTGATGGGGGGCATGCCCCCTCCAGGGAGAACGCCCCTCGGACTGTGGTCTAATCGGTGGCCGGAGTATCCAGAGTCTGAGAAGCTGGTGACCGGATGGTCCACATATGCAGTTGACCAGGTCTCCGGATAGTCCCTGAAAAGGTGAGGGGGGCAAAGTTTTAAGGGACCAGAGGAGGGTCCCAAGTGCCCCCCTGCCAGTGAGGCTGGCAACACCACGCTGGGTTCTGAACCGGTTTCTCCGGGACTAACGCACGATAGGATCCCACCACCGAACCTGGACCAGCTGGTCATGGTCGTGGGTTCATCACCTGCGGGTTTCGGCCATGATGCGCGGTGGAGTAGGACGCGGATTCGGACTGGGTCCCATGCTCCGTTTGGCCCCTGATCAGAGGCTGTGACCGCGGGGGGACCTCGGTGGGGAAGACTTGAGCTCTGGGATTGGCTGGAGCGCGCGCTGATTGATGGGAGCTGGGGTTCATTTTAAAAGGCTCGCCGCACGAGCCCGCGTCACGTGACCGGAGAGAAAGCTTTGAAATAAGCTGCGATTGTCGTCCAGACCTCAGACCGAGGAGCGTCGGACCCGGGACCATAATACAGGTCTAGGTATGTCTAAAAATATATGAAGATATAAATAAATAGATTTTTTTTGTGTGATCCCGTCCAGTTCACTGCTGTCACTGAGGGTTCGCCAGAGCCACAAATACAAATATAAATCACAGATGGTCAATCTATTTATTCTGTAGATTTATAGACAAACCCACAGACAGCCCGCAGCAGAGTCTGTAGACTGACCATATATGTTCTTCTGCTCCTGATCACGCCAAACCAGAGTCATATTCCTTCTATTAAAAGACACACAATAAAACTTTTTTCTGGTTCTGGTTCTAGAGGAGACAGATTATTTTTGTAAAAACATTTTTTTCATATGCAATGAAAAGATCAGTCTCTCATCAGTCTGTCAGTGTGTGATCAGTCTGTAAGCTTCTCATCCGTCTGTCAGTGCGTACTTAATCTGCCATCAGTCTACCGGTCTTTCGTCAGTCTGGAGTCAGTTGTTCATCAGTCTGTCAGTTCGGCATGAGTCTGTGATCAATATGTTAGCCTGCGATGAGTCTGCCTGTCCACATCCTGTGAATCTGTCATCAGTCATTCATCAGCATGTCGGTCTTTCGTCAGTTTGTCATCAATCTCTCATCAGTCTTTCAGTCTTTTATCAGTGTGCCATTGTGTCATGAATCTGTCATCAGTCGGTTAATAAGTCATTAGTCTGTCAGTCTGTCATTAATCTCTCATCAGTCTTTCAGTCTTTTATCAGTCTCTCAGAAGTCTGTAAATATGTCTTCAATCTGTCAGTGTGTCATCAATCTGCCATCCGTTTGTCAGTCTATCATCAGTTTGTCCGTGTTTTGTCAGTCTGTAAATATGTCATTAGTCTGTCAGTCAATAATTAATTTGACAGCGTGTCAGTACCTGTAATCAGTCTCTCAGGTCGGTATCAGTCGAGCATCAGTCTGTCAGCAAGCCATCAGCCTGTAATCAGTCTGTATGTCTTTCTTTAGTGTGTCTGTCTGTCATCAGGCAGTCATTCGTCTTTCTGATTCTTGATTCTTATATTTTTCATATTTTATAGAATCTCACACAAATGTATTATTTCATAAATAATTTTTCTCCTTTATGAACAGTATGAATGTGTGTGTGCTTACGCGTATGTGTGTGTGTGTGTGTGATTGTGTGTATGTGTGTGTCTTTCTCTTTAAGGTAAATTAAATAAATAAGTCGGGAGCTGCAGCTGTAAGAACTATAAAAGTAGA